>PVJX010020445.1:0-33331 GCA_004027295.1 Dolichotis patagonum | reverse complement strand
CATTTTCACTATAATCACAAGTCTTTCCAACTCCGTTCACTCGCACTGACTTTCTGAGCCAGTTTAAATTTATAGTCATTGATCAACTCATAACAAATTTTGCTTCCTTCAATAATTACTTTAGGGATAAGGTAAATAATTCAGTTGAACTCTTTTAGCATCTCAGTTCCATCCTCCATCCTTTGTGTTGGCATAAATCCCTCTAATAAGTTAATATAAATTCTCAGAAATCTCTTATTTTCTTAGCTCAAAACATACTTCATTTTCCTTAGACAAAAAGGCTTAATAGTTCTCTGTTTTGAATGTTGTTCCAGACACTGCAGATACAACTGTGATCAAGTTGGATTCAGTGTCTGTCTTTAAAGTAAGTCACATGGAGAAGGAAAACATGGAGGGCATTAAAGAGGTCGTAATAAAATACATGATGGGTAAAATACAGAGAATGTATCAGCCTTGGCTACCTAAGTCAAGGACAACAGAAGAGCAGTGACTTCATCAATTCAATTCTTCAATTTTGAAGATATCCATGATAGACTGAATCCATTTTTTTCTGTAGTAGATTGAAGTATAACTGAATTACCAAAGTTTAGGAGTATAATTTGGTGTTCAGAGAAATACAACATTGTGAAATGATAAAGGTAATGAATGTAAAATACTCATTACCTCATATGTGAGCTTCTAGGTGGGTGTGATGACTACACGTAAGGCTCACTTTCTTAGCAGACTTTAAGTGGACAATACAATGTTTTAAGCTATCAATACTATGTTTTATTACACCTCCGGCTTTTTCCATCTCTTGTAACTGATAGCTGTGTTTGGCTTACAAATCGCTGCCCATTTCACTCACATCTGTCTGCACCCATTTTTAAGCTCTGTCACGGACCAAGTACTTCAATGCTTCTCCTTCCCAGCTCACCACTGAGAGTATTTTGAGAAAGGTGATGTTACCCCTCAATCCTCCGACTGTATTAGCTCTGAACTGTTTTAGTTAAGTACGTTCATCCTTCACAGTTTCTGTAGCAGTACACATACAGTATTTTATATAATAATACAATTATTTGAAGTTGACTCTTGAATTCTATTATCCTTGTATGCATGCATAGTACTGACTTTAAAAGTCAATTTAATTTTGCTTTTCCAAATAGTTTGTTACTAATGTTTCTTTTAATTCACTGATTACTTTGTCATCTTCACTCCTTTCTCTCCCTAACACTATTCCCTTCTTCCTTGAGATCTAAGTCTCTCTCCAGTTTTTGTCTTTTCTTTTGGTTTTGGTTTTCTTCTTGTTGTTATTGTTGCTTTTAAAGCAGGGCTTGCTATGTAGTTCAGATGGGTCTGGAACTGACTATATAACTCATGCCGTCCTCAAACTCATGGCAATCCTCCTGCCTCAGCCTCCTGAGTGCTGGAATTATAGACAGACACACCATTTTCTGCTTTCAGTTTTTATTTTAAGTAGTGCCTTCAGACACTTATCTTGATACTGACATACAATCAGTGTATCATATCTGATTATTATTTATTTTGAAATTCAATCTACATCTCACTACTTGAAACTATAAATTACACATTTAGCATGATGAAAATAAAATGTACATGTGTGTGTACTATATAATAGTTTTAAAGAATATGTGTGAATTTATTTATAATACTTTTATTATCTATACTCAACATAATTGCAATTAAGTTAGAAAAACTTCTTTACACGTATTACTGATAAACATTTTGAGCCTTAGTAAATGGTCTGCATGGTGCAATTGCAGGGCATATTACAGACTTGTGTTTCAAAGAAAGACAATAGAGAAAATAATATAAGAAGTTACCAAAATCTCTCTCTCTCTCTCTCTCTCTCTCTCTCTCTCTGTGTGTGTGTGTGTGTGTGTGTAATACCTTATGGACAGAAGTATCAAAAGGGACACTGAGAAAACATTTTTAAATCTGAATGAAAGATTTCTCAGAATCAAATGTTGTCTATTTGTAAAATTAAAGATGCTTGTATTCATCTCTAAATGAGGCAGCATGAATTCTCTTAACAGTGTCAGCAAAATGAATGCATTAAAGGCCTCTGAAAGTGTAATGAGGAAGGAGTGAGTCCCTTTCTTGATGTCATCAGATATCTCTGAAGCAATGGGATATACAAAATGATCTCCTTGAGGTAAAGAGTATAAACAGAAATGTACGAAGTAGAATAAATTAGACACAAACATGAAGTCTATGAATATGTAGGTAATTTAATAATCTAATTTCTTTTCTTTATTGGAATATTAAAAACATGTTTCCACTAAGGTATAATTTCTCTTCTGACCTAGTTTTGTTTGGTTTCTCTTTACCATATAGAGGTTCTGGTGATCACTTCTTTACTGGGTTTGAGCCTGTTATTCATCCTGTGCTCCTTTTTCAGGAGTTTGGCTCACTGAGTTTTTGGTATAGGGTTTTGTGTCTCTAGAAAGAAAGTAAGTTCTTAAGGCATGCATTTGTATGCAAGTCATACTTAAACTACCATATCCTTATCATAGGATAAAAAGTTTTCTGGTTTTACATCATCCATTATCTATCATCAACCATGATTTAACAGAGAGAATACACGCAAGAAAGAAGTGTAGGCTCTAAATTCAGATTATAGGTTACTGAATGCTTTTTATGTGATGTAAATGTACAATCTTGTGATTACACATGATATTTTAGTACCTCAAATTTCACCATAAATATTAAAACAAATCTGAAATCCTTTAAATGCACATTTATATCATCTTTTACAGCTATTGAATGGAATCATTAAATAAGGGACTCATTTTTTATTCACATATGATGGGAATCTAAGCCTATCATGTATTTTCATAGTAAAGTGCATTTTTATATCAGCATATAAGTGTATATATAGATATGGATATGTGCTAGTTTAAGTTCATCAAGTCAACTACAAGAGGTCTAAGTACACAGAAATAAATTTCAATTGACACAATTCCTATATTGTGTATTCCAAAGTTTACTTGTTTCTGTGAAACACAGTTTCCTTAATTCTGTATGCTATTCTGTGTTCTTACAGTATACTTACGTACATTTCAGAATTAATTTAAAAAGTTCACAGAAATTCCTACTGGAATTCGTTATTTTTCATTTTTACTTTCTGTAATTCATATTGTCTTTAATTTTAAAAAGCAATTTTCAGACAACTGATATCTTTCATAATTGAGTATGGAACACCTCAACGTGGATTTAGTTTTCCTTAAATTTATTTTGAAGTGATTTTTTTAAGGAGAAAAAAAAGAAAAACAGAAAAAGGGTAGAAATTATACAGAATTTTAAAAAAACAGTAAGAAATCACTAGTTGATAAATTACATATTGTCTCTTAGAAATAGTTGTTCAAGTTACAAAATTACAGCATACAAAGTGGACATTTAAACAATGAGGCTGCAAACAGTTCTGTTCAACAATCCAACAAAAACTTACGAATATGGTTATCAGTCTTACACACTTAAACATACATGCAGTTATATCCTTTAGAGCACTTTCTTTTCCTCCTTTTGCTTTTTAAGTACATTTTCTGTTTAGTTATATCATGTTTCAGCTTGCTCAGTAACTTACTGATCTGTTTTGTTATTTGCTTTTTAGTCACCTTATATAATTTTGTTGTTTTGTTTTTGCATTTGTCCCCACCCATGCCCCATGGATCCGCTTTGGTGAAGTTGGGAGTTTTTGGAGGTATTTTGTTACCTTGTTTTCTCATGTTCTATTGTTTTTTATTTAATTTTTTATTAACTTGAAGGTAGTAATTTACAACAGAACAGGATGGAATAATGCTAATTGAGACAGTGTAGTGAAATTGGTACAGACCTTCACAGCAGGTTACCGGGATAACAGTAATAAGTACCATTGTATATCTCTTTATCTTCACAATAGTTGTTCTTTCAATCATGTGTAGCAAAATCAAAAGCAATACAGAATATTATAGAACTTATCAAAACAGAATATTGAATAGAGCAATACCATTAATCAGGACAAAGCAAAACGGCGATAAAAAATATTTGCATTCAAAGAGATGGTAGAAGGAAATCCCCCTTATTTGCTATATTACATATGGTCAACCTCCCAAGAGATGCTCAGATCTCTGGCCCCCACTTGCTAACGGGGGTGGTGGTGGTGGTGGTGGTGGTGGTGGTGGTGGCGTGTTTGATTTTCAGCCCACGTCAGTACGAGACAGGCTGGTTGCTCCTTTTCTCAGAGCCCTAAGTTCCAACAAGGAGTGGATCTCAGGAGAAACACTGTTGCTTCTTGCCCTGGGGTGGCCGCGGGCTTGCCAGACCACACCCACTTACCAGGGCTGCAGGCTGGTTGCTCATTTTCTCTGCGAAGCAATTAAATTGGATACGTTTCCAAAATTCAAGGTAAGTCCCTGTGCATTTCTCACTGGTTCTGGCATCAGCTCCTGCCAGCATCCTGTATATGACAGGAAGACGAAACTAGCAGGAACTGCAGCAGTTACTACCCAAGGGCCAGCATCAATTCTGCTTCGCTGGATGACTTTCCTCATCTTATTGTTCCCTAAATTTATCCTGTCATATTTCGTTAACTCTTAGGGGGTTAAGTACATGTTTTAATTCTAGATTTTCCCAAGATATACTAAGTCCTTAATCATTATTTTAAGTGGATATATTTAAAAATAAATTTTCTAAATGTGATTAGTCTCATTTGTTTCTCTATAACAATAATAACATAACTAATCATCTTAATAAATGTACTGTTATCAATCTCAAATCTTGCAGGGGTGAAACCCTATTAAAATATATTCTTGAGAAACATAAGTGTTGTTTTAAGTAGATAATGTCTGATGATATGACCTGACCTGTCTTTTACAGCTCTAACTACAGAAAGCAAAGAGGCTGACTTGATGGATATGTGCACTGTATGTCTCAGAAGTGTGTTTCTCAAGGCCCTGAGAGCCACTCTTCTGAAAGGAAGGGCAGGAGGTCTAGGAATGGTACTTCCTGTCTTAGCCTCTAAGAGAGGTTAGAGTCCTGTGATAGTTGTCAGCCAGCAGATGGTTAGCACATTTGCACTGACCAACATTTTGCAACTTTTCACTTCTCTGACTCCAAGCTGCTGTTCAAATCTCTTATTTTTCTTTTCTTAAAATGCCAAGTCACCTCTACAATGGAGCCCAGCTCTTTCTCCTACTGTTTGGAGCTGATTAAAAAAAAAAAATCTGTTCACACCACTAACTAAATGTCAAGCTGTGTTCAGCTTTGACTTGTGAAGCTGTAGGTTTGTAAGAATCTTCTGGCATTCTCTGTATTTAAATTGACTCTGAAAGCAATGTGTGTGATGTGCACAAGATGGATTTAAGATGGCTGCCATTATTCTCTGGAGACCATGGTCTTCTGATGCAGCACTGCACAGGAAGTTTTCAGGTCACTCTTGCTCTCTGCTTCTTGGCAGCCACCTGTTCTTCCTACTATGTCAACTTTGTCATCTCAAGCTCATCACTGAGCATTGGTTGCAGGTTTAGAAATGAACAAAGGCAATATTTGTCCATAGACTGTTACACAACCTACTCAGCAGTATTTCAATGAGTTTCAAGATTCCCCTTTACATTTCTGACTTACACACAGATTTCACTGCTTCAGGAGTTCTGTTACTGAGGTTTTGTTTAACTTTGAATTTCTTGTTCTTCTGCTTTTCCAGTTTCTGACACAGCTCAGTAGGTTTTAAGTAAATTCCTTATTTGACACTCACTATTCATATTGGTTATCTTTCATGAGTGAAATTAATTTCATTTATTACTACTACAGTTGTGGTGTCACTTTACCCAAATCTAAGATATTTTATGTTACAATCTTTAGTTTAATATTACTTTGATTTGACATGATGATTGTACATATCTATAAAGTTTGAATAAATGTATGAAGTTTGTAGTGATAAAGTCAAGGTATTTGCATAGGTATATTATCTCAAATGTTTATCATTCATTTGTGGTAAGAATTTAAAAAAAAACTTTTCTTCTAGTTATTTTGAAATATATAGTACCTTTAAATATAGTTACTTTATTGTAAATAGGCAATTTCTCCAAATTGGAGTTTTTTAACCATTGATGATCTCTCCCCACTCCCGTTTCCTTCTACTTCCCCCAGCCTTTGGTCACAAATTCTACTCTGTTGTTCTGTGAGACAGCTTTTAGAAATTCCACCTAAGATGATATAGTATTTGTCTTCTTATGACTTCTAATACAGTGCTCTCAAGAAGTGATGGTTAGTTGACATTAAGATAGCAGAAATAATATTGCTACAGGGGGCTGAAAACAAAATGTATCAGGTTTCTACAGTGAGGTATATTTTCCAACACTGTTTAATGTGGAAGATGTAAAACATACTAACCAGTACTTTTGTGGAGTTTGAAAATAAAACTATAACTAAAACTACGTCAGATCTTTAGTTCTCTAGCATGAATCAAAAATGAGTTTTCAAAGTAAGGGGAGACTCCAGGAAGAATAATAGATACAGTTTAAAAAATCAATTCCAGATGACCACTCATAAAATATCAAGGTAAATTCAAATGTCAAGTATGGATATAAAAGAAAACAACTAAGGCATTGCATTTGAGCTCACTTAGTCCTCCAAGAATCGAAAAGGTCATGACATTCTGACTTTCAGCCTATAGTAGATAGTACTTTATCTTAGAAAGATTGGTTGTTATGAATGTGTGCAAAGGACAGAATGTCAACAAGATTTCTCTGTAAGTAACACATGCAAATTTTAAAAGAACTGTACAAGTTTGCGCACAAAGTTGTACAAAACCATCACTTGGACTAAGAGGGACAGAAACATAATAAGTAGGGTTCTTGGGGCCTCATAGGATAGACAATGCTTGTTAAAGCACAGGGCTTTTCTTTGTGCAAAAAGGAAACAATAGGGGGAGGAGACAGGAAGAAAGACAAGGAGAAGAGTGCAGAATAAGATAATGACCAACAGCTCAGCAAAGTACCTAAAAAAGTATTCTGTAGATCAGAGCACAGCATTACTGTTAATTACCTTTTCTCAAAGCAGGAGAATTGACTGTATGTCTGGCTTAATTTCAAAGCTGCTTTGAAAAAATATCTGGTATATAATTTCTCATCTTTCCTCTCCCAGTTTTTAAAATGAGTATCTACTACATGTAATCTTTCCCAATATTTACTTGTCTGAATTGTGTCTCCTCAAAAGATACACCCACATCCCAAACTATTAATATCATCTTACATGATCAAAGTTAATACTTGTCTTTGGTGTAATGCAACATAATTAATGATCTTGAGGGGAGGAATTTATCATGAGTTGTCTAGGAGTACAGAGATTGCCATAACATGTGTTGCTGTAAGAAAGAGGCAGATAGATACGAGAAAACATACACTCAGTGAAAGGATACAGGAAGTCAGGCCCGAGTGATGTATACCACTCCAGGAAATGTCAATACCAAAAATCACTGGAAACAAAAGAAATGTTTTCCCTTAGATATCCCAGAGAAAACACAGCCTTGCAGTGGTAACATTATTGGTATCTGTAATTGCAAATAGTAACTTTATTTTATTTGAGTCTACCAAATGTATATAATTTGCTATAGCACTCTCAGGGAAGTAATATATTATCTCACAATATATATATAGATGTTATTGCCTGTTGGAAGCAGGTATCTGCCCTTAAGATACTGTATCCAAAGATCTACATAGGGAAGCTTGATATAGATGATTTGATTTTAAAGCCCAAACTTAAGGTTGGGTCATGGTTGGATAGAAGTGGTAAGGCTATGTTTAACAAAGGAAATTAAGTAAATAAAATTTAAACAGAGGGCATTCTGTATCTCATTAAATACAGACCCAAGTTCTTTAAATGGGTCCCATCTTTTCCCATCTGAAAGGAAGTCCACTTCTTTGTGTGAACTACATCTGAATAGAAATGAAAATGATTGATTTCCCATAAAATGTTTCCAGACTGCCACATAATTTCATGATATTAAAGAGTTTTGTTGTTACTTACCTTCCTATCCAGTTTCTATATTGTGTAAATAAATTTTAAGGTCAAAAATTATTTTTTCCTTCCATTTTCCATTGACTCCTAGACACTGTTGGTGCACTTTGTCACACCGTATACACACCCACTGTGAAACTCACTGTGAAAATAAAGAAAGAACCTCACATTCTAGAACTATCCACTGAAGACTTCGCACCTATTTAAAGGGATGAGGAGCTATTGAGTTTATGTGGCTGGTTGGTTTTTATGCTTGTTTTAAGTGAGATGATCCTTATGATTAAGGATCCAAATTTGCCTTGGTAGAGATGAGATATAATTACATTGTAAAGACAAAGAGCATGTAGAAAGGCCAATGGGTCCAGTAATCGGAAATAAGAACTCGAAGCAAGTAATGACGTGAAGTAAATGAGACACACAAGCTGAAAATGTCACATGATTTCTCTTATATGAGAAAATAAAAGAGCAAAATCAAAGACAGACAGTAGGAAATAGGGAGATAGAACTTTTCAAAAAGGAAAAGGACCAAGAAGGGAAAGAAAGTAGAGGAAAAGAAAATGAAAGCAAAGAAAAAAAAATAAGATGTGCTTTGTGTGCATACCCACTTCCCATGAAGACTCTGATCTTTGTGTACTGCAAACATGAGCTAATAAAAATTGAAAAGAAAAAGGAAGAGTTAGCAAGGTATAGAGAAGCATGCAGGACCCACACCGAGACCTCTGAAGGACAAGTTAACTTTATATTTAAACCAAGAAGCAAAAAGAAAATAGTGATTCTATATTAACAGTGAACAACAGGATGAGATTTGCTCAAGAAAATGGTGATCTTTGTTTCAGGATCTGAGTTTAGCAAGGTTTATCCTCTTGAGAAAATGAAAACTGAAAATAGCAGTGGAGATTAGTGTGGGATAGAGAGAAGTATACATTCTAAATATTATTTAAATGTTAAGAGGGTCTGATAATTATCAAGGTCTGAAAATTTCATCAAAATCATACACAATATACCTGTATAATTGTAAGTATATTTCTTACAGTTAGTACAGTTAGTATTCTGACACTATTTCCCTTTAATTGAATATATTGTGACTTTTGATTTAAATTATCCTTTTTAATATACTCTAAATTTTTAAACATTTTTCTAAAAATATAAAAAATCTAAATCAAGTAAAAGTTGTATCATCAAAATAGAAATAATATACAGTAATGATAAAAATATATGTTAAAAACTGAACATTTATTCCAAGGACAAATACAAAAAATTATTAAACTAAAAATATTCCTCATTTGGACTAACGATGTTATTTCCCCAGGGATTAGAATAAATTTTAAATACAGTAACAAAATTTTAGCAGAACTTTACTGCCTATCTTCACACGAATGTTGGAAAAATGAATACATTCATGATTACACTATAAATTCTAGTGATATTTTAAGCATATTTATGATAATAAGTGATTCAGACTCAATTTTCTCTTACTTTAGAGAGAATATAAATTTAGTTTTGGAGGTCCTTTAAGGATAAACTTATTAAAAACACAGGCAATATCCTTATGCCAAAGTTTACAGATTTTAATCTTTGTAAATTCTGTGAATAAATGATACTTTTACCATTTGTGATATTAAGCCAGAATATCACACAGTTCTAAAATTTTCAACCCATCATAATATAAGAATTGAAAAATTCCCATTTATAATTGTCAAGTAAAATATGTGTTCATAGAAGTTAACTTCCACCACCAAACTGTTCTGCTAGAACATTTTCATGAGAAACAGAATAATTTACTGAAAAAAATGATTGTATGGGATGAACTTTGTAATTATAAGTGAAGAAAGTAAAGAAAACATTGCAGTTTAGGCAATTTTAAATCTCTAAACATGTAATCACTGAAGTTTAAGTGGACTTTTCCCTTTGCCTATTTTACAGGCACAAAACATGGAAATCTACCCTAAGTCAAGACAATGCTTTTTTATTAATCCAATAACGTTGCTTTCATCAATACATGTTTATACTGGAAACTAATTTTTTTACTTTTTTTACACAGGAAATGCAAACAAATACATAAAAGCTGTCTTTTAGATAAAAGACACATATTAAAAATCAGATTAATGTGATATGATTATCTGTAATTAAAGGTAATTATACATCAAGTCACAGAAGAAATTAAAATACTATACTTTAAAAAGATCTTGAATATATGTGTACTACCTTATTTTGTTGATAAATTTGCTTTAATTTAAAAAATAGATTAAAATTATGTGAGTAATTTGCCTGCAAAAGTAATTTAAAAATTATTTTTCCTAATTATCTCCTCTACTTGTACAATAAATGTTTTGCTAGGGAATTAATTATAAATAAAATATTAGTTCTCAAATTATTTAATATGGGAAATGTGAAAAATAAGAAAAAAACTTTTTTTTAAATGAGACTCCTCTAAAACAGTATTTATAATCATTATAATAGAACTTTATTCTATTGACAAATATTAACTAGCATGGATAATTAAAAGATTGACTTTAAAACCATTGCCATGACAACACATATATATATATAATTTCATAAAATGAGAATATTAAATTTAATTTTAAGCAAAATAGAAAATATGTATAATCTTATAGCTGTAACACTTATGAAAAATACAGTAATAAGCAAAATATTTATATAGAAATAAATGCATTTGTGTATAATTATAGGATATTTACCTTGTTTTTGCTTTGTTTTCATCAAATAACAGAGTACTTTTTAAAGAAGTATACACAGCTCTTTTCCTTATTTGTCTATATTAGCTGGCATCAACACAAGCAGAACCATTGCTATCAGCCCAATTTACATACAAGAGTCGTCTCCCAATGGCAATTTTGTCTGTGCTGGAAACGCAGCTAGACATGTGGATTAGCTGACCTGTGGCTGTTTCTCCTATGCCTATTTATTTATTAGGCTTTTTGAAATTTGAGAGAATAAAGAACTCTAGATAGTCTTTTCACTTTTACAGGGAAATATTTGTTTGTTCTCAGGTAATGGCCTCTCTTCTTGAAATTGTAAATCAGTTCTAGTTCAGGGGGAGAAAAAAGAAAAGTGACGCACTGGAAAAAAAATAATTATTTCCAAATGCCTCTGTAACACATAAGCGCTAAACTCTGACTTTTCCATTTATGGGCTGTGAGAAATAAACAGCTGGAACAAACAGCAGGCATTTCAGGATATTTTATTTATTTCTCAGCAGAAGTTTAAGCATATGTCATAATGATGGCATTTACAACATAATATATGTTGCTTCTTACAGCTCTGCAAACCCATCAGAATCTGCACAAACGACTCTGGAATGGTAGAATAAGAAGAGCACCAGAAACAGACTTCCATCTGCTTCGATTCCAAAAGTTCAACTTTTACCATAAACTAAACAACTAAAAATCAAAGTTCTGCAAATGTAATTAGTTCCCTTAAACCTTAGTTTTCCTGTGATTTTAGAGTGATCTGATAATCTGTGTCACAGGCATATTTACATATTCTTTTATAGTTTCCCTTCCCACTGATTCCTGCTGCTTGTCTGCTTTCTTGAACTTAATAACACTTACCACTATCAGGGCGTAGGTGCTGTTTTACTTTCCTCATTACCAAGGCACAATATCTACTGCCCACTGCTTAAGTAGGAGATGTTGGTTTTGGCTCACGGTTTGTAGAGGTTTCAGGCCATACTCAGCTGCTCAAGGTAGCACACCATGGCAGAGGGGCACGGGGAGGAGTAGCTATGCTTGGTAAAGCATCAGGAACCTGAAAGAGTGAAGGCAGGAGCAGCAAGGCAGGGGCAGGTAGACATGGAGGACAGTAACTCATCCCTTCTGATCAGGTTTCACCTCCCAGCATCACAACTAGCCATAGACTCAGCAGTGAACTCATCTATTGAAGAGTTTCCCCATGAGCTAGTCACCTTCCAAAAGCCCCACCTATGAGTACAAGGGGTTCTTGAAGCCTATCTAGAAAAGAACCATGACATATACTACATAAGATCAACTAGAGAATGCCCTGTCAACTCCAGAGACCATCTTTAAGAATCCTACTTAATATGAAAAAAAAAGAGAGACTATTAAAGCAATTATTGTATCTCTTACTGGTGATACTTAGGGAAAGTAATGGAGAAATGATCTTACAGCAAATTTTCTTAGAACAGAGGCCAGTGATAACTCATTCTAAGTTATGTAATTTCATCACATTATTTCAAAGAGGAAAAAGTGGCAGGTCTTGCCTTTTAAGTTCAGAGGATTGTATGAAGAAAGAAAATAATAATTTATTAGCAATATTCGTGCCTCAGATAAACCTCATTGGCTACGATAAGAAAATAATAATTTATGCAAATGTGTCATCTTGTCTTGTGAATGAACCCCCGAAGGACTGCTACATAGGTGACCCTGAGGTCTTGAAGCAGTAAAGGATGTGAAAGGAAAAGATTAGGATTCTGAGCAGCATGTTTGTTTTTCTTTATACTGTTCAAAGGTGGAAGAAAGACAGTTTTAGCATGCTCTGAGGCTATGTATTGTAAGAGTAAGGTAAATGATGACAAGTTTTCTAGACACACGCCTGGTAGTTGCTAAGTGGTTCTATGACAACAAGAATTCTGGGCAGTTTGTGTGAAAATACAAGTACTGTAAGTAATAGCAAGAAATCTGGTTAAGAGAAATAAATCTAGAAAAATCCCACATAGAAACAAGCCACTAAGACCATTGGGGTGCTGGAATTGTCTAAGTCACAGAACATTACTATCATTGTCATTGCATTTATCAGTAGGTGACAAGGAAACCAAACCGACTCCACAGGAGAATTCAACTGCCACTATCACCCTTATATCTGTTGCCCTGGAGCAAATGTTAAGGAGAACAGACTAACATCCTCACTAGCCATGTGCTTAGGATAGTAAATATCAACTACTACATAAAAAGATTAAAATGAAATGAAAACTGAAATATGAACAATGACTTTTTGCATATTTCAGTATGTTAGGTTAACAAAGTTGAAATTAAAGAAAAAAGAATTTTCAATCACTTCTGAATAAATAAGGCACTTCTGCCAATTTTTAATGCACACAATAAAACACAATAGACTTGTGACTCTTTTTACCAGACATCTTTGTATTGCATTTCAGTTGTAGATATATGTGATTTTTAAAAACTTCATAACTATTTTAAAGACCTTTATGCTTGTTTCTACTAGCTCTGCTATTTACTTCTTTCAAAAAATACCACATCACTCTATACCATTTTAGTATTTTGAAAATTGTGTCTTAGAATATTGATTTTGTTGTAATTATTTGTATTGTTATTTATTTGCATGGGAAAAATTCTGAACATGCATCCATAGATTCTCCAGATTTTAATGTTGCTTGTGGCACACACACACACACACACACACACAGAGACACACACAAATAATAATATTAAAAAACACCTGTATTTCAGTAATTACATTGACTAATTAGAATATCACAGATGCTCATGAGTTTAACTCTGAGATTCTGAACTTTTATTTAAATTTAAACTTTTTCATAATGTTAAACTCTTAAAATAGGTAGAAAGGTTGGGAGGGATTGGAAAGTGCGGGGAGTAGGAAGATGTTAGTTAAAATGTGCAGAAAGCATTCATAATGTGATAAACTTTAAAAACATAATATGCACCTTCGTGACTACAGATAATAATGTGTTGTGTGTTTGAAACTAACAGAGAAGATCTCAAATATTGCCATCACAAACAAGAGACTAGGAGATGTGCTTGCTAACTAGCTTGGTTTTGAAAATCATCACAATCACACTTTACAATTTTAATATATGTCTTTTTTGTAAATTGTAAACCATTAAAGCTGCAAAAGTTGTTTTTTCGGTTATATGCATGTTTTTTTCTCCTGTGAGCAAAATTAGTACTTTGAAAAAATATATAGTGAACTATAAAAATAAGCCCATATTTTATTTGTGTATCTTGTGTGCACAATGATGGAACTTGCAGCTACAGAGAACAAATATATTATTCTCCTGTGAAAATATAAATCTTTATTAATTTGAAAAGTTCATACTTACTGCAAGGATCCGTGATAGCCTTTAATTGGAGAGTTCAACACTTCAAGCCTGTGCTGAATTTCCAGTGTCACTCTAAACAGAACTATGATAAGATTAAACAGTCTCCAAAAGAATGGGAAAGGTAGAGTAGGAATTGTCTACTTTTTGATTATGAGTAGTAAATGTACACACATAAGAGAAGCTGAATCATTCCCAAACCTGAAAGAAATTGTGAGTAGAAAATAACCCAATAAAGTGCCACTTATTATGCTGATCTTCAGATCACATTGAACATTCTACAGAGAGAATTCTCAAATATGCTGAATAAAGAATAATTTTATTAAGCACTATAAACATTTTTCTGAAATAATTTACATCTAACATTGGCAAATGTATGCAATTTGACATCTAATTTTACTGATTAAAATATGCATTAGAAAGGATTTGCCTTCTCTAAGCAACATCTGAACACATTTATGAATGATACTTTTACTCAAAAATAATCTACACATTGGTTTTAGGTGTTAAAGATTATATGATATGTAATTAATATGAAGTATGACCAAATGTGTGTCGCACTAACCCCAGGGTTATTGAGAACCCTTGACATATTGTAAGTTGCATAATAAATAGTATTTATTTCAAATGTAGAAGTTAGTGATGCAAATATATTAAAATATGTACTGAATTTTAAAGTATACATTTCCATAGTTCATCACCTCAGTCTCATCAACTGATATGGCTGTTAATTTTATTGATCTGTCTCTTCTAGGTTATATCTTCTGAAGATATTACTCTAATAAAATGTTTATTCTGACTGCAAATGCCACATTCATCAGTAATATTTTTATAAAAAATAGCTTATCTTTGACAGATTGATTTCATCAGTAGGAACTAGATGAGAGAAAGAATAATCAATGGACTTTTTCCTCCTCAAAATTATAGACCTGTAGCACCCAAAGTTGGATCAACAACATGAAAAGTGTGGGAAGATGAGATCAAAACTTTCAACTGCAGACTGGTTAGAAAGGACTATTCAGTTCTTAAAAATTCCGCAGAGTTTTTAAGAAGAGTTTAGAAGCCTAATTTCACCACCACTAGCTTGAGTAGTTATAAGCAAGTCTCCACTTTGCCTTGTTTGTTATACAGAGATTGTAGCATGTAATTATCAGACAGTAAAGTGATAAGGAGCCCTTTTTAATATGGGTTCCTAACCTGATGGCTGGAATTGTGATCATTTCCTTCACTGATTGTATCAATGAAACCTAACATATAATTGTTACTGAACATATACTCATTCATAGATACACAAATAGCGTTTAGAAAAATATCAAAATTAATTTTACTTACAAGACATGCTTATTCTCTTCAAGTATTTATTTGCCTGAAACTCAAATCTAATCCTACAAAAAGCATATGAATGTTCATGTGTATTAGTCAACTTGCCCTTTGCTGGCCACAAGATCTGAATTTTACAACTTAGAGGAGGAAAGGTTTAATTTGGTTCATGTTTTAAGGGAATGCAGTTTAAAGCTCCAAAGCAGAAGCATCAAGACAGAATAGTGTGATAGAGCACAGCTGCTGAGTTCATGGTGACTGAGGACAGTGCCAGGGTAAAGGTGAGGGATCAGACACAAACTCCAGGACCACGCATGCCCAGCAACCCTATCAGACATGCCCAGGTCTTAGTTCCTCCAGCCCCGGGGTGGATGCTGAGCCAATCAAGTTACTGTTCTTTCCCAACCTCAGTGGCCTGTAAATTCTCCAATAGGCAGACTCCATGGAGAGGAATAAAAACAGAAAAACAAAATATGAATGCCACAAAAATGTATTTGTCATTATCATTAGTAATATTTATTTTATTCACTAAGTCCATGAGGTCTTTTGGAGGCGTCTTCTACATAGCACACCATGGAAACATTTTATTTCTCTACAAATAAACCCAAATTACTTAATCATCTGCCTAGTAGCCACATATCCTCATTCAGTTAATTTATCTATAGCATTTTGTTATGTTATTTTCATTTTGCAATTTCTGCATATGACTTTAGGACATTCAGAAATGTGAAAAGTTCTACAGAATTTGGGGGCAGAGTGCCTAACAAAGACAAAGGGATTAAATGTGGGAAGTATACAGAAGAAGGGAGAATTCCATGAAGAAGCCATTAACTTTTTTATGACTGTGAAAGTATGTCCTCCTGAGTAATAAAATGATGAATTTTGGTTAAATAATGAAAAAGCAAAGTGTGTTTTATATCTATTCAAAAATCAGTCATAGGGCAGAGATAAAAGACTTTATAATTTTTATGAAAACTCATTAATTCAGGTTTTCTGTAACAAAATTTTTGAGAAAGGTTGTTAAACTATCAAAGTGTCAGTTTAAATGCCTTCTACCCAAATGACATCAACAAAACCCAACAACAAAAGAAATAAATCTACATGACCTTCGAGGAAATCCTCACTCCAAAATTGTAACTATCCAAGTGATTTGATATTCATGATAATATTATTTCCCTGAATTTCCATTATAATACTTACATAGTAAAACACTTCCCTTTGTCCATAAAATGAGTGCCCTGGAATAGATTTCACAGTTTTAGTAATTTATTATTAGCATTTAAGTGTTCACTGTATGCCAAAGTGGAAATTCTCAAACTATAGGGTTCATTAGAATCACTTGTTAAAGTACAGACTCTAATTGAACCTTTGTGGGTTAGAATCTGAAAGTGTGCATTTTAATAAGGTATCGAGTGATGATGAGACTACTCTAAGGACCACAGTTTAAGTCTAAGATACAAAACTATATATGAACAGTGAGACGTTACTAAATTTGATAAGAACTGTTTTCCAGTTTAAGAAGTTCAGACACATGAATTTGTCAGAAAAGGCTCAGGAATACACTAAATATAAAACAATTTTAAGGAAGAATACAACAAGAATAGTACTGGAGTCAGCCCAAGAACATGCTTCACTTTTTCAAATCCTGAAAAACTGAGGTGTTACTCAGCCTTCTCATTGCAGAACAATCCCTGACACCCATGACTAGAAGGACCAGAGCTTTAATTGGTCTCACTGTTCCCATTTAGGGTCAGCTGGGTCCAAGACAGAAATTCTACAGTTGAAGGGCAAAATGAGAAAAGAGATTTCATGGTTACTTGGGAATAGAACAGAACCCACCTAGACACATGCAGAAGTGTGCTCCACCAGTTCACTGACAATCCCTATACCTTAGCTGGGTGTTTACTACCTAGGTAACTTAACCCAAAACTTGAATCTCGCTAAGCCTGAACATGCGTGTGTGCAAGTAAGGTAAATCCAAAAATTAACTACTATAAATAATGCACAATCATTAGCTATAATCAGTTCTAAAGATATTAAAAAAATAATCTATGAAAGTTAAATCACAGCAGCAATAAATCAGTGATAATGGTGTTTGTTATTAATTTTATGGGTACAGGTATCCTAGGGATAAAAGGGTCAACTGGTATTTTGAATGCAAAGCCAAACAGGGATCAAAATGTTTAGGGAGCTAGAGGTATAGTTCAATGCTAGAATGCTTTCTTCACAGATCCAAGGCCATGGATTAGATCTCCAGCACTAAAAATAAACTAACAAAGAAAAAAAAAATATTTGGAGAAAAATGTGTCTCTACTTAACATGTGCTGACACTTCAGTCTTTCTTATTCCCTAGAAATACAGTATAAAACCATTTATATAGCATTCATATTGGATGCTATGAGTGATATATACATAATTCAGAGTCCACAGGAAGATGTACACAAGTTACATAAAATAGTATCTTGCTTTATAGGAAAGTTGATCATCTGGAGGACCTTGTAATCTAGAACTAATCCTTCATTATTCACATTTAGTTACTTTAAAAGAAAATACTCATGGTAATAATGAGTCCTAGGGTATTCTTTACATTTGGTTTTTGAAAAAAAATGGGAGAGCTGCTGATATGATAGAGACATAGTGCTTAAAATTGGAAATATAGCAGTGGACAAAATAGAAATATTTCTTTTGTGGAATGTATGTTCTAGTAAATAAACTATAAATGAATCAGATAATTACACAGGGTTATATGTATCATTACCTCCATAAAATCTGAGAAAGCATAATGGGAGGAGGAGAAATGATTTACCTTTGTTTCTAACAAATTGCTCATTCTATAGGTAGGACAAGAATATTCATATGAATTGAAGAACGAAAAAAGCATTTGGTCCCAAGAAACCAACAGAAGTGACAGGCAGTTATGGGTGTGCATATTGTAATCCTAGCCATGGGAAGGCTCACACAGGAGCATCAAAAGTTTGCACTCAACCCTTCCAATTTAAATCAACCTAGTGTGATCCCATATCGGGGATCTGGCCAAGATCCCCAATCTCCCAAAAGAGTGTACGGTGAAGGCTTAAATAAATGAGACAAGAGGTATGATTTTAGGGCTCCAGGAGGATCAAAACCCTCTAGCACAATTTGAGACTCTGGGAACTGAGAAAAGGAATGTATTTTGGCAACCTGTGTTTATTTAGTTTTCAAACAAGGAAAGAGTTAGTGTGGAAAATGCAGCAAATGAGCAGGACCTTGGGTGTGGTCAACAATTTTTCTGAGTAACAGACCTTGTTAATTTAGAAGAACTATGTTATGTTAATTTAGGAGAAGTATCTTATGGTAATTTAGGAGAAGTATCTTAGGAGAAAGTCTCCAGGTCAACTTTCATTGCACTAGTGAAATGCATGCAGCTACAATCTCTGTCTTGCTAATTGGAGTTGGAGCCAAATGTCCTCAGTTGTGGCCTTATCTTGCCCTTTGTGGCTTCTTTCTGTTCTCTGGTTGCCATGCCCCAGCCATGCCACAGCCCTGCACATGGGTTCAATTTCCAGCTTCCACAGCTTCCAGCAATCCCCAAAGTGAAAAGAGCTATGGACGTATTCATGTGAAGTCCCTGTGCTTCTTTCACACTCCCAGACCAAAAAGAAAGGGGAGGGATGGAAATGATACATGATGGCTTTGGAGAAGAAAATATCATCAGAGTGAAGAGAAAAACACAAAATAACTCACATCACCATTGTGGCTATAGTTAAATAGTGCAGTTGGATTATAAAGTATTCACTTGATTGGCTTAGGAGAGGCCGATTAGATTAGTAAAGTACCTGTCTGGGATAACCTTGCCTACTGTTTCTGGCACTTTACCCTTTCCTGCTGACACTGGTGCTTTGCCATTTCCCAGCCACCATGCCCTCAGCACCTTTGCTCCAAGGAACACTTCAGCAATGTGTCCATTGGGGCCTGCCACCTATGGACGGAAGCCCTTGAAGCCAGTTACACTTCTCCCCTGAGACACTCTTTCTGTGACTGCGATGCTGACTGATAGTGATCAGGGAGACTTGAGAAGGTGCAACCTGGGAAACAAAAGAACAAATATCAGTGATGATTACGGAAGGAGTCACAGTGATGTTGTTTGTGAGAAGAGAGTCCAGTATAATATTTTGGGGTCTAAAAGATGGGAATTTGGGGGACTTTTATGAATGGTATTTGAATATAGAGGTTACATGAATCTCACTTAGTGATCTGATAAAATAATTAGAAATATGTGAAAGCAAATACAAGCAACTGTCAAGGAGTTTCACTGTAAAAAGGGTAGAGAAATAGTCATTGTGACACCAAGTTGACAAACTACCAGTCATGGTATCAAAGAGCAAATAATATATGATGATTTTAACTAACCAATTCTGGCATGTAACTTGTCCACTCCTGAGTACAATAATGTTAAATTTCAAAGTCCCTTACAATAGATAATTACTTTATCTAAGACAATAAACCAAAGACACAAGCAAGAAATGCTATTTGCCCTTCCATATGGATCCTTACACTCACTCTCATTCTAGGACCTCTTTCACTTTAAATGAATCTATCAGAGAATCCTCATAGCTCTCAATATTGTGATTCTGTGGATTCAGCAGAAATCATGTTAAAGCATAAGGAAATGTGGGCACTTTCATCATAACAAAAGATACTTATCCTGGTAACAATTTTCACTCATTATGTTTCATCGTCTTGTTGCCAGTCCTTGAAAAGTCTTCATGATAATTTGCTAGCAATAATAATTTACTAAAAATAACAACAGCAAATGGAGTTGTTGAAAGATTCCTATAAAAACAGAAAAATTTATAGCATTAGGTTATTTCATATATGTGTTTAAAGAAATGGTGTAGAATTTAAGTGATCTGTGATATATTTCTTATTAGAAGTGAAAGTAACATACTAAATACTATATATATATATACACATTTATATACATTCATTTATTAGATCTAAAGAAAGATAATTGATATAAGAGTTTGGGAACCATAGTTATATAAAAACATATTTTTCAGATAAAATGGAAAAAATAGTTACTAGGGAATAAATATGCATTAACTAAAATTATAAAGTAGAGGGATATTGATTAAAAATATATAAATGAAAAAGGTTATATATGAACATTTAATTTAATTTAATTTTGTTTGACCCAGCTCTACAATATTTTAAATTGTAAATAAGATTATTCCCTTAAGTATCAGACACTATGCTGAAATTAATGTTTCTGAAAAAGTTTAAATTATAGCAAAATTTGTTTTCAGTATTTTATCAATCTTAATTATTTGATGTTTTAATTTCCAAATGGTACATACTCAAATTCATGAAACATTCCCAAGTAATCTAAACTCTAAAGTTAATTAAACAAGTCCTGATTAGTATTTTACCAGGGTTGTAACACTACATTTTTAGCAAGTATTTTGTAAAGAGGCCATATAACTAAATCACTTTTATATTGCTTTTTAATGCAATATTTCAATTAGTTCATGTAAGTGGTAGTAATCCTGACACCAAAGAATGTGATACTTCTCACTTTGCAGGCTAGAAACCAGTAAAATTGAAGGTAATTATCCAAGTTTCTTTCTTACTAACTGGTCTCTCAAATGAGGATCATAGATTATTTGTGTGTCTATATAACCACTAAAGTAGTTATGTCTAGTGAACCCCGTGTCTATTATTTATTGTACCATGGAAATACTGCAGCAGATTTGCAAGGGAAATTTTATAATTATAATTTTATAATTTGGTGATTGCCAAATTATATGACAGATCCAGATCCTAATCAATGCCAGATCCTAATCTCCTCATGTTACGTATATCTATGAAAGAATTAATTCATTCTAAGTTGCACATGATTCTCAATTCTTGATGTGCTTCTCATTGATCACAAGAAAAGTAAAAGTTTGGATAAGTGCTACATATTGGCTTTTAAATGTCTATTGGGGCAAATCAATCATGGACTGAAACCTCCAAAGCTGTGAGACAAAATGAACTTTTTTCTTATTACATCAATTTACCCAGGTAATTCGTTACAGCAATGGAAAGCTGTCTCACACAGATGTGCCAGTGTGTATTAAAAGTGGAAATAGCTTCAGAAGTTCTGATTCAAAATAGCCCAGAGATAACTGCATTCTTTCATAACAAAGGTAATAATGTGATTCTGTTTAGGCTCCTACTTGGTCAAGATGATAAGAAAACATATAGATACTCAAGAGGTGCCAATATCTTGATAAAAATCACTGGTTCCTACAGTCTTCTAAGAAAATTAATGTCTTCCAAGTGGCCTGTAGTTGAGCAATTTCAAGGTGTCCATTAACAATCTTATTTAGAGAGAATCATTTATAAAACTGCAGAAGAACCTGTGAGTTTGTAGTAACTGTAAGTGTTCAGCTCTGCGCTGATGAATGCATAGTCAGTGTTTGTTGAAAGCACAGCCTGAATGTTGAGTGTTCTGCTTAAGTGTTTGGAAGCCTCAAACTTCACAGCATTCATGATGCATCACAATAGAAACTACAAACCGACCAACGGACGAGCACTGTATTCTCTATGTTACATAACCCTTAGGGCCAGCGATGCAACTCAGTGGCATAGTGCCTGCCTAGCAAGCACAAGGTCGTGCGTTTGATTTCTGGTACACACACCGAATAAGGTGATTCTGGCAACAGCTGTCTATACTGCTACCCTCCAACAGCCTCTGGTAGCCACTGTCCACTCAGTTGAGGCTCTTTCTTCACTCCCCTTTACCCATATTAGGACCTTGATTTTTGCTTTCATAATTGTAACTGTTTCTTCACTTTGACATTGGCTTTTTTGCCCTGCCTTACTTTTTCCTTTAGGACTGTTTGTATTTTCCCGTCCAGTGAATAACAGGAAGTCTATTACATCTGTTTCCCCAGAGCAACATTTTAGTTAACTGCAGACATGTTCTTTTGATAGTGTGTATACAGACCTACTATTCAGGAAGGCTTCTAAGTAAACACTTATTTACTTAACACAGAAGTTCTTGAAAATAATGTTCCTATTTTATAATATTTGAGATGCATTCACATTAATTTTGTCTTCTTAACTTTGATGTCCTCCCTTTAAAACAGCAAATGTTTCTTTCCTTTCAAAGTTTTATGACTTCCTGGTTTACAAAATAAACCTTTAGATTTTCTAAATGCTACATCTAACAATTTTGTGACTGGAAATACTATTATTACTATTATTATTATATTACATAAAGTCAAACTTTAAAAAATAATCTAATAGTTTGTCATCTGTATATTTTATACTTTCTAAGTAGACCACTAACATTTTGGTCAACTATGAGTTTTTCAAAACTAAAAAGCTAAGTCTTGCACTCTAATGAACCTCTGGTTGTCATATATATTCAATGAAAACATTTGCACTGCAAAGCTTCCATTAATTTTCTATTCAATAGGCAATGTTCCAGAAAAGTTTATTTTGGGTTTAAAAAAAAATCTTTTCAATGCTTCTCTTTTCTTATGTTTAAAATTCTCAGCAGATTAAATCCATTAAAATGAAGTTCATCTTCAGTTAGAAAGAAGAACATATGTATGCTCTTCATTAAAATCCCCAGGTACCATGAGTAGCAGTTCATTGTGGGTTCTCAGATAATTAAAGTCTCACACACTTTTTCTCATACTCCATCTGGCATTAGAGTTTATTCAACCCTAGATCACTTGATTTAGCAGAGTTCAGAAAAGCTTAATAACAAACATTAATATTGAGAAGAATTCTACTTCGCTGTTACATGGATGATTGCACTATTTTAACCTAAGTATCCTCCCAGCAAGGAAAAAAAAAATAAATGATAGAAGATCTTTGATACTCATGTAAGAGTAAAATTTCAATTGTCTTAAAAGTTTAAGTCTAAACAGGTTTTAAATGGCTGCAAATGGGAGAACGATTCTTTAAAATAAGGTTTGAAAGTTTATTTTTAACTATAATTCTCATTCCACTTTACTGCTAAAATGGCCCTCACTGTTCCTTTTGTGTAACACAAAAGCTACCATCCTGTGGTACTTTTGACTGAATGAAGTCTAGTACGCCATTGCTGTTCACTAAATACTTGCAGAAATATTGAATGTTTACTTTTAAAACATCTTGAATTTTAAATAATTAATGCTTGGTTTTGATTCGTTACATGACTTCTATAATTAAATGTATTATAGAATGCTGCTTATATTTAACAAATAGTTAATAATTGTAAACTTTTCCTACAAATAATCCATTTTAAGCTGAGTCAGAGTTGTCCTTGGAAGACAGATGTTTCCTGTACTGTATTTATCTAATCATGAATATTTCTGAAAGAAATCATGTGGCATTGATTACTTTCCCATCAACTATTTAGGCACCAGCATCGGAAAAATCACCAGACACCGATAGCCAGAATCTCCTTTGCTTGTGATGCCACATGAAGATGTAGAGTTGTTGATTGTAATATATGGTGAATGTTTGAATTTTCAAAAATGACAGTAAAAGACACATTATCAGGAAGCACCCACAGAACTTTCCCCTTTGCTTCAAAGACAGTGATTCCATTGTTTTTGTTTTGTTCCACTTTCTGAAGCAGTTCAGGAACTCCTGGTCTATGAGTGTCTTCAGTAGTGAAAATGAGAGGCAGCGAATCCTGCTGCCAGGTGGCCAACAATGGAAAAGTAGTCAAGTAAAAGCATTAGGAAGCTTCTCCATTCACCTATTCACTACATCCGGCATCATTGGACTACTGGCTCTTCTCCTGGTTTAAAAGAACCATGTGGGTAAGGGTTTCAAATAGTTTCAGAAAACCATGGTGCCCATTGGCAGTGCAATTTAAGAAACTCTTGAAAAATATTTCAGAACTGCTTCAATAGGTAAAAATAATGACTTAAGGAATGTGTTTGAATTTGGATGGGGTACAGATGAAGGAGAATTAATGGTAATGAATTTCTTTAATTATATTTTCATTATTATTTTGATCTTGTTGTACAAATAACAATAGTTATCTAATTAGAGCCTTAAGGAAAAAAAGACACATTTTTAGTACATGATGCAATTAAGACAAGAATCATTATAAAATTATCCAAAACATCCAGCCAAAAGCCTCACAAGTTCGTTCTGAAGTATGCTTGTGGTCTCCAGGTCTCTAGTTAACTCACAATCTTCCACAAGGCAGGAATATATGTGCAGGAGAAACTCTCTTGACACTTTGTCCTGCATTATTTTGTGAATATGTGTTTACTCTGGTCAAGGATTAAAGAAGAAATCAATTAATTCAATAATGTCTTTTTCAATTGTATAGTGTTGTAACAAAATACTAATACTGGATTATTCTTAATAAATAGAAATTAATAGGTTAACTGTTCTGTAGGTGGAAAAATAAAAGGCACTGGATCTTGAATGCCTGCTTTTGGTGTCTTTCTATGATATAAGGTAGAGAGTCAAGAGAAAAAAAAAAACCAGGAAGCTAAACTGTTTTTTTAAATAATATACCAACACCCTTGATTACATCACTACCTCATCTACTCCGCCCCAGTAATATAGTCATCTGTCATTATGGCCCACTTTGGTACACTGGTGCATTGAGGATTAAGGTTCTCACACATACTTTCTGAGAGACATTTGCAAACTATATCCAACGATGAAATGAAACCGCGTATGTCCAGTGTAATAGCACCAACCCAGATGTTTGATTAACAAAAATATTAGTGTCATTATAAACTGCATGGTACAAACTATAATGGTATATTACTTTGATATTATTTTAGAAGTTAGTGTGCTACAGTAATCTGAGAGCACAGTTACTGCTTCTGAGTAGAGTGGCTATTGATCACTGTTATAAACATAATTCATACTTTGTAATAAATAACAGCACACAGTGTGCTACTGCTCCATTGATGCAAATGATGTTTACCTAATGAAAAGTTATTAATATTATCTAAACATAGAGGAACAAGGAGCAGTAAAATAGGATGGAAATCATACAAGAATTGCATGATGAAATAAATGTATAACAATTTCCTCTACCAGAGTAAATAGTCTGAATGGGAAGACAGGAAATATGAAGGAGAATGGGTGATGTTCATGTGTGGTGTACTACATATGATATTATGCAGTTGACAACATTGTTGCACAAAGTATCAGGTAAATCAAGAGAATCTTGTCAATTATCTTAGGGAGAACGTATCAAAGAATGAAGATCAAAACTGTAAAATTATTCTGAGGCCTTAATGAAGGTTAAAAGAAATTTCAAGAACAGGGTTGCTTTTGTTCTTGAAAATATATAACAGAGATGCATTTTTCAGTTTTTTGAGTGATTTTGGTGATTTGGCGTCAAGTAACACAAAGTGCCACTCTTTATATTAATCCATTCTTAATCAAACTCAACGCAATGAATATTTTCCCTTACTTTTCATTGTATAATTTAGAATCAATATTTTCTTTTAAAAATTAAGAGTATATATTTTATTACAAATAGTACATATAATGTGCAATTGAAACTAAAATAGATGTACAGGCATGCAAAAGAAAAATACAGTGAGATGAGTGAGGGCTGGTCCTATTTAAAGAAAACACTTAAAAAGTCCAAAGATTATGACAGTAAATCTATAAAAAGAGAGGAATATGAAAATATTAAAAATAATTTTATTTTCTAGTGAGAATTTACACAAACATTTCTTAAAGCATTTAATAATATTACGTTTAAACCAAGGGATTAAATCCAAGTAAATATGAAGTATGCACTTTTTAAAGTTTGACTACATCCACTTAAATATACTGATATTTATCATTTATGGACTATTCTCTATAAATTACACTCTAATTTGTAGTAATGCATATACTCTTGATTGAATTATAAATTCTCAACCTGCCAATAAAGTGAGATGTCATCGCTTTTCAGGTGAAAGCATGAAGTCTTTATTCTGGCAATGAATAGAGCAAGGATTGATGTATAGTTTTTTTTTTTTTTTTAACATAAAGGAGTATATATTTAATTGCAATTTATATTCAATGCAAAGGGACCAATGTGTGTGTGTGTGTGTGTGTGTGTGTGCGTGTTTCCACAATGCTCCTAGGCTTCCTGATCAGTATTCATTGCCTGGAAATGTGTCACTTAAAAAGTTTTGTTTCTTGGAATGAATTTGGCCATTCCTGGCATGCTATCATCCATTTCACCAGCTTCATGTAGACAAGTTTAGTATGTAATTGTTGTTCTTACCTCTTTTTCATAGGTCTTTTGAATCACAAGGTTTCAGGGAGAGGAATTTACCTTTATCTTCTGTTGCAAAATTTTAGAGTCAGTGAAAAATTTATTCCTTTGCGGTTGCTTGATTGAAAGGGGTATGAATTCAAATCACTTCCTAGTTTAAATTGGCTTTTCATTTACGAAGTTCTTCCTCACGTGTTTGTACTGGTTGATTGCTGATATTTTTCACTGCAAAGTGCTTTGACTTTCTTTAGAGGAAGAGCACTAAGGGTGAAATGTTACAATTAGTATTGAAATGAGATTCAGTGAGTTTTAAAAGACTATTTAAAAGAAGCACAAGAAATTGAGGAAGAAAAGCAGCATGTGGTCTTTTGTATTTCATAGACATGTATTTTTTCGGAGGTGAACATGATTTTTCAATACACATACTTCTTAGAAGACAAACCAAAAATGCATATTCAAATATACAATATTAAGATTTTTGAGAGATCAGAAAAATGCACTAGAAGAAACGTATATTCAGATGACACATTTTGAAATTAAATTGGCATTAAAATTTTATTTGTCTCTATTTTCAAGCTTTTATAACTGAACAAACATATGTGACTGCTGCATTAATAATATTTGAGTAAGAAGTCTCTCGTTTTTAAATGCAAAAGTGATGTTGAGTGAAGCAATGAGAAAGACAGTATCATAGCCATTGCATATTGATATGAAAATTATAAAACTAGTAGTATCTTGAGCTCTGTGTTTTGCTAATAAATAGTTTCTTTTGTAAATACAAAAGAAAGTAAATGCTGTTTTGCATACTTAAAGGATTTAGTAATGAAATTATATGTTTCTCAGACTTGTTTTTAGAGATTTTGAATCTGGCTAACTAGTATAATAGTGCTATGGTTCTTTAGAAGAAAACCAGAGTAAATCATAGTTGCTACAGTATATTTTTAAAAAAATAAGTTGTAGTTAATGTGTTTTGGTATAAATATGAATATATAATCTTATTATACAGTATAAGGTAAACAAAATTTCAGTAAGCCTTTTTCTCTCCTTATCTGGGTTTGTACAACTACTTGTGTGCAACTATAACTATTATATGTCACTATTACCTCTGGGGACATGGATCACATGATATCTGTCATCAAGAAACAATTATAATTGGTCATAAAAAATGTTACACAAAATTTATAAGTACTATAGCATACATTTTAATATGTGATTTGCAAATTTACTGTGATCCAAACATGTTCATAAGCACTGGACTAAATTTTATAATTATAAATCTTTCAAAATGTTGTATCTATTTGACTGTCGTATAGTTGAAAAAATAGTGTAAACTATTTCCTAAAACAGTAATCATCTGGATGACAAAGGAAATGAACGGCAGCTAAGGATTTGGTAGTGGGTGTCCTTTGTCTTCCACACTGAATATTTTTGTGTCTTATTTAAAAAGATTTCCAGCAGGGATAAAACTCAATAGTATAGAGCCCGCCTATCAAGTGCGAGATTTGATCCCCAGTACCAAAATAAATAAATAAATAGAATGATTTCTAGTAACTAATTTTGAAGGGAAATTCCAATAAAAATAGCGTTAAAACATTTGAGAAACTATGAAATGCTAAGGAAACTATATAGCTTTGTACATCAGTACAGTGCCATTATAAGGTTAAAAAAATACACCTAGCTAACAAATACTATTATGCAAAAAAAAAAAAAAACTATGAAACTTTCAACTGGTAAAAGAAAATGTAAAGCATAGTCTTCAAACTTTGAACTATTTTCTTTTTCTTTTGGTATCAGGGATCGGAATGACAACCTTGCGCTTGCCAGGCAGGCACTTAGGCCACTGTGCTAAATCTCTGGTCCCGGTCTAGTTTTTAATAAGCAAACGATTACTTCACATAACTGATCTCAAAATGTACATTTTGTGGTATAATGATATTATAAAATTTTAGGGATAGGTATATTTATAAAATCTGTACATACACTTCAGGAAAGTGTATTAAAGTGTGTGAATGTATACACACTTCAAGAAAAGAAAAATTTGCATCAATATTTTAAAACCAAATTTAATAAGGCATCGTGAGATTAATGCAAGTTACCTTTGGCCTCCACAAGAGGTGCTCAAGACGGTGCTCACTGTTTTCAAGACTTTTAATAGTGCCTCAATCTTCTGCTTGGGTAAACTTGGTATATGTGCTTTTCAGTTTCTTCTCTAAGGACTGACAGTGTAGTGGGTTCTGTGATATATGCCATTCTCCAGAAATCCTCTTATAAAGGTAACACCATCTGTTGAAAGACATCAAACTATTTTTCTTCTCCTGAAGTATGTATACATTCTTTCTCTCTCTCAATATGCATACATCTGTCTTACTCCGTGTGATTTACGTGTATTTCAAATGTACAATGTATTCACAATTTATTTTTAAAATGAGTGGAACTATTCTTTTCAGCAGTATCATATATTTGTAAATTTTATCTATGTTTTACTCTCCAAAAATGTTCTTTAATTATCTTAGATTGTTCAAATCTATTTCAAAACTCCATTTGTTCAAGCAGTATGTAAAATGACTTGATAGTTATATAAAATGTAGCTATTTCTTTGTATATGATTGTGCATGTACATACATTTGTTCATTAATTTGTATACAAACTTTTTGTTCCAATAATGTTATTCATTAAAAAAGCAGTGAAATCGAGAACCAGAAGAGGTTTCAGTGTGTAGCTCATAAACACTAGTAAACACTCATAAACATTAGTTACAGTGAACGTGTGAAGAGTACATGTCATAAAATTTCTAATGTTCTTCTCTTGTAAACTTGCCAGATGTTGAGTCATGTAATATGGGAGGCTTAAAATAATTATTCAATAATTATTCAAATCATTTCACTGTCATTCTATTCTCTAATATTGTATAAAATTGTAGTGTATTAAGCATGAATAGCTAAATAACTGTTTCTGAATGTAAGTGTAAGATTTTTGTTTAAATATGTGGAAGGAAAAATTTTTTTAAAAGCAATGCTTGCTATCAAGAGTTAATTTAGGCAGTATTCTTGAGGCTTAGTAAGATTTAGTAACCTAGTAAGGTATGTCTTTTTTTTTTTAATTTTTTTTTTTTGTGCTGAGGATCGAACTCACGACCTTGCGTTTGCCAAGCAGGCACTTACGCCACCAAGCTAAATCCCCGGCCCCAGTAAGGTATGTCTTGTTATATGCATTCTGATATCTGCAACTGCCCTCTGTTACAGTTCAATCATTTGTAATTTGAAGGCCATAAAAATTGCATAATTATTTGTCATATTAAATTTGGAGGGCCAACTTGCGTAATAAGTCATGATATCATACTGTAGTCTAATCAAATGTTGAAATTGACTTCAGATTATATTTTATATTATTTGTAAAAAGTTAAATAGCTATGATAATTAGAAAACAAGTTCTTTCATTTTATGTATGGTGTATGAAAGTACTTAAAGATTTTCTGAGTAACTTAACTACTTTAGTATTTTTTATCCTTTTGAATTTTCTCATGTTTTAAAATACAAAGGAAATTGTTAGTACTATTAAGAATTTGCCTACATATGTATGCATATTACATACAGATTAATTTGCATACATATGTATTTCATAGTACTATTTTCTGTTCTCTTGCACATGTTAGAAATTCAAGTAACCTAACTAGATAATTCCTTTATTATTATGTGAATAAAATATTGCATAATTCTTCAAAGAGTGTCAAATTTAGAAAATTTAGAATATGCTATAATATCAAAATATAGTTGGCTAAAAGTAAACACAAAAGTTTCTTATCCTTGAAAACCAACTGGCAGAATCATCACTGCCTTGATTTACATGAACAGAATTTCAGATATGTCCCATTAAATATAACTTTAATTCACTCTGGGACACTATCATAAGTTTAATGAGTATCTGTTATCTATTTCCTTAGTTTTGTGTTGTCCAGTCAGGCAGTCACTTGTACAAGTTGACCCTGAAATCTTGCTCCTCCTGAATCACCTCTGTATTGAACTTTAAAAAGTAAAGTAAGTTAACACAATTATTTTTTTCTAGATTATACCCTGTCATTAGTAGGTAAAAGTTTTGGGCAAATATTAAAATTCTCAGCACATTTTGAGACTAGAATTGTTAATAAAGAAGACTACCATATTGTATTTAAAAAATACATGGTTTAATAATACTTCCTTTAATGAAGATTTATCTGAATCTGAAATATTATCATGATAGTCATTTGTTACTGTAAGAATATTATAGCAATATGTCTCCACTTATCTAAATTAGTTTACTTTAATTAATACCTTGCTCTTATGATTAAAACATCAAACACTGCATATGCTATATTCTCACATCATTTACAGGGTAACATGAAATGTGTGACAATTTTAGTTACTGATCCTGCTCCGGTCATCAGAATTTATTGGAAACAACCTAGAAAAACAACTACTTCATCTCCTTTATGCAAATAATCAGCTTTAATTTATCTTTGATAGCATTTGAATAAAACATTCCTTGAAAAATATATTTAATATTTTCTTAATCATTAAAAATGTCTGAAATTCCATCATTTCAAGTGGTAATTTTGAAAGAATAAATTCTGCATAAAATATAGTTAGTATAATACAGCTCTTTTTATTCTTTTCAGTGAACAGTCTGAAGTTTCTATGAGGAGTATGTGGCTACAATACAGTCAAGAGAAATGAGAAGTGGATGAAATCTAATCTTGAATGTCTCTTTGAGTTTCACATAAGTCAAAAGAGGTTTTGTGAATAAGTAGAGTTGTCACAATTCTGAAAACTGGCTTACTGGAAAATAATTCATGTATTTAAACTAAATGCTTTAAGTTTGGCCAATGGGAAGAATTTAAAGAGAAGAGAAAATAAGATGGGATACTTCTTGATTATTTATAAAATCTTTCCAATAGTAATATAGGTTATGTGAAATCTATGATACTATTGGCAGAATGGAGATATAATATCATGAATGCATTAGGACTTTTTTATTGTTAGAGTCTTAGTACATCCTGGGTCTAGAAAGCACAGAAATGACCTAAGGGAAAAGTAATTATCCTAGAAAGAAGTGTTGACTTATAATTTCTTGGCCTTTTAAGAAGACAAGTGCACACCCTTCACTTTTTGAATTTGAGTAATTCCCTGGGACAGCAACGTGTTTGGCAGGAGTCACCGGTGATTCTGGAAAGTGGCAATGAGCCACATCTGTCACCCAGCCAGGCCATCAGAACAGCACACACCCAATAACCTGCCATACACGGAGCTGCTAAACTGGGTATTCGGTAGGCTAAAGGTGTCAAAAGCATGCTCTAATTAAGATACTTTAGATTTATGATAGATTCATTATATCATAACTCTCATAAGTCAAGGAGCATTTTATTCTTACAGAAGATACGTATCTGTGACAGTCTGTCTTTCTGTCTCTGTCTCTGTCCTGCTCTCTCTCTAAGTCCCTCTCTAAATCTCTCTCCTTTCTCTTTACTTTGTTTTGGCTTATTTATAACCTCTTCCTCTCTCATTGTTTAAGCATCTACAGAATTGAGTAAGATCTTTTTCATTTATGTTTATAAACTGCAAAATTTTATATTTCACTTACAGTATTATTAAAGTATTAAAATTATGTCAAGATTTTATGAATATTGACTAAGAAGGCTTCATTCCAGTTTGAGCCTTTATATAACTTAGCATCATTCAAATTTGAGCCATTCATAATTTATCATGAACCTAAATCATTAGATCTGTGCTCTTAATAGCTTTTTGGTGAGTTTACATTTCCAATAATACATGTGAGACAACAGGTATTGGTCTAAGATAATCCCATTTTATAATAATATAATTCTCAACAATTTCTCTTAATAATTTCTCTATTATAACCAGAAGAAAAGCATAAGGAGGAGTGAAGCTATTTTGGAAAATTATGATCACTGGAAATACATTATGTTCACTGATTTACTGCTATCTAGAATTTAGTTTTATGACCGAAGAGGAAGGGGATGTGATGTTCAGATAATTATTCAGATTGCCAACTGATTACTGATTTACTAAGTAAAGAAAGGAAGATTTGTTTTTGGAGAATGGCTAGTAATCATTGATGTGTCTCCACCTACCTCATTTGAGGAAATGGCCAGCTAGAGTGTCACAGCTTGTGACACTTTGGGGGCTGATGCACAGGATACGGAGTTCAAGGTCAGCTTGGGCTAAAAAATGAGACTCTTGCAAAAGAGGAATAGGAAACGTAGTTTGTTGATCATCCGTCATCGCTACAGTTGGCCTCACTCATCACCAACTATTCAGATTTCTTCACACGTCACACACATTCATCCAGAAAAACAAAACATGGTGACAATCAGTACATCTGAATCAAGATGCAGCATCTCTTATTACTCATCTGAATCCAGTTCAGTTACAACTAATTGCCTGGAAATTTATAAACTAGTATTTGTAGCGCTACCTGCTATTACTTTCCACCTAGTATCTATTTCCCTCTTTTCCTGCTAGTACTTTCCATGTATTTGTGTATTTTAAGACATATGAACATCGCTGGTTTCTAGTTTCCTATACTAGTATTTCTTCCATGAATAATTTTTATGTTCTAATAATGGTGAAATTTGAGTGAGGTGGCATATCTTCACTGAGGATCGTGAAAGTATTACAGGACAGCTGACTTCCATCTGAAGAATAGAATCTGATTTTATCTTTAATTTTTAGGCTCCACGTGTATTAATA
>PVJX010020444.1:0-32722 GCA_004027295.1 Dolichotis patagonum | reverse complement strand
TCTTTTGCTTTTTTTTTTAAATCTAGAGTTATTTTTGCCATTTCTAGTCTGTTCTGGTTCCAAATGAACTTTAGAATTGCCTTTTCTATTTATGTGAGATATGCTAATGGTGTTAGCACCCTCCCCCAAAAAAAACCAGACTGGTAAAATGGATCAAGAAACAATGTCCAACAATATACTGCATACAAGAAGCACTTTTAACTCAAAAAGAAACTCAAAGACTGAAAGTCAAAGGATGGAAAAATAATATTTCATATTACAGGACCCTGAAAAAATACAGGGCCATTTGATTTGCAGACAAAGTGAACTCCAAACCAAAACGGATCAAAAGAGCAAGTGAAGGTCACTACATACTTGTTAAGGGAAAACTCCAGGATGAAAAGATATATATTAACCAAATCCAGGTGTACCTAACTATATAAAACAAATATGGTGTGAAAATCGGTTTCTTGGACTATTTAAAAAGGCTATTAAATTTAATGTGTTTTATAGAATGATTATGATAATTAAGTAGCATAAATATTTAATAAAATGACAATCAGTTGTTACAAACTTTATAAATATTTTTAATAACTTTAGAGTTATAGAAAATTTCTATAAAGAGATAAGGCATTACCATTTTTATTCAGAATTATGTTTTTGAGGATATTATTGGTATATTACTAGGTCCTAAGAAAGAAATGGGTTTCTAATTTTGGAACTCTCGTGGTGCAGATTTTATAGGCAATTTATTTTGCTTCATCTCATGACTCCTTTGAATCAGCTATGTTCCATGCTTCTGTCATTGTTAGAAAGCTTATGTTCAAATTTTGCTTCATTTCTAGGAAATTTTGCATAATTTATTCTCTCACATTTATGATTTTTCATTTATATATTTTTATTTTTTCTATTTTCTTCCCAGACTTCTATTAAATCTTACTGTGTGTATTTTTTCAAGGTTCCTAAAATCCTTTTGACTTAATAAATGCATTCATTCACACAAATTAACAAAGTGAATCTGAGTTGTTCCTGAAGAGCAGGGTTATTAATTTATTGAGAAGAAAGGTGGCAAGTATGAACCACTGAAGATAGCACTCCATGAGTTCTTATAATAGTGACCTGCATAAGAAGTATAATTTGCTATTGTGTATCAAATGTGGATATTTATTTATATGTAAAATGGGTTCAAGGTAGACTGATTTTCTTAGGTCTCACATTTGGACTATTTGTGTATTATAAAGATCTACTGATTCATAAGGAGTGGCTTGTTCTCTTTCATTATTAGGTTGGACTCTACTAGTAGACACTTTGTCTGATGATTATCAAATAACGCACGTGTCCTGAAGGTACATGGTAAAACTGCACAGCTTGCCTTTATGTTAGGGAACCTCTTTCAGCTTATACGTCAGGCTTCATAGAAAAGCTGATTAAACACCCAAATCTTTTTTTCAGTGGAAATTTAGGAGATTGAATTCCAGCAAAATCTCTTTAACTGGCTCTGATTATAGGCAACATATAAGTGGTTCCTTTTGCCTTAATTAATTTTGAGTACCATAAAGAATTATTTCATCATCTGAACTATTTTAGGAATAACTATTTTCCTTCCATTTGTGGCAAAATTAAAGATGAGAAGTAGTAACCATATGATATTGAACAATTTGGGTTTAAGTCTCAAGAAATTCAAGGGTTCTCTATGTTTCCTTTATACAATGTAAATTATTTATTGTCATATTCTTAGTTGATTACAATCATCGATTTCTTCTATGAAAAACTCAATTAAATTGGAGGTGAGCACAGTATTACTGATGCTCTGACCAGTTCCACTAAGCACTCGTTTCTCCCAGGCTCTGGAATGGTTTACTTGATGGGTCCCTCTGACCAGGGGAGGAAATGCAATGAGTGTACAAGAAGTGTCAGAGATTTGTCTTGTGAAGTTGAGAGCCTCATCTTGCTTCACTTGTGCTGCCATACTAAAATGCCCAAGACTGATAAATTGTTTTCCTTTTTTTTTCTTTCCTTTTCTTTTTTTGAGACACAGTTTCACTATGAAATTCAGGCTGGCCTTGAACTCAATTTGTTGCCCAGGCTAACCTCGAATTTACAGCAGCCCTCCTGCCTCAGCTTTTCGGGTGCTGGAATTACAGGCATGTGCCACCATGCCTGGTGCAAAACTGAGTAATTTGTAAAGAATAAAAAAGTCTTCTATAGAGACATCATAACCTAATCACCTCCTAAATGTTTCATCTCTCAATGCAGATTGAAGTCTTTCAATATGAATTTTACAGGGATACAATCAAAACCTTAGCAAACCTTCACTCAGTACTAATAGGGTAAAATACACCTCCTCACCCTTTAAACGGGAGAACTCTGAGGTACATTCTGCATATATATTGTTTTCCAGTGGCCACCGGTGAGTGGGATTAAGCCCAATTGGTTCACAACAGTAATCTGTTTGTTTATACACCTTCCACTGGCTCTTTATAATTCCATTTCTTTTCCTCCTTACCACAGTTTTTCCAGGCCGGCTTCCCAAATAAACTACAGGCCGTGAAGTCTTTATCTCTTTGTTTCTTCTCAGAAAATATGAAATAAATTGAATTGATGGATGGATGGGTAAATATGGATAAATAACACCTTAGTTAGGTTACCAAATTTTCCTTTAAAGGAAAGAGAACTCTGTTTACATAGTAGCCAGTTGGCTAAATGGCCAGTCTAAATATTTGTCTCTGTTTCCCCAAAGTAATCTCTATGATTTATATGATACCAACGTAAGGTAGTTTAATTGCTACCCAAAATGTCCTCTTTCACAGTAATGAGAGGAGGAGAAATGTAGACACTGTATTCATGTACAGAAACACCAGTATAAATGTTTTCCTAGGCAGTTATAGAAAATGATGCTACACTTTGAGATGAATTCTGTGTAAAATGATGATTTATTAAGTTTTTGTCACTTCAAACTTGAATCATAAGAAACCCGGAGTAAATGCGATGATTATGTGAAAAGAAATGAAAAATAGATGAAAAAGAAGAGGCACCTCTGTCATTCCCATCTATGTCAACTTTTATTTAAGGAAAAATTTGAAAGGTATTTTAGAATTTTTTTCATTAAAAGTCATACTTTGCAACATATAGTCATTTTACATGATCTATACTATTAAATAATATTACTATTATTTAATCAATAACTTTAAAACTTTTACCATGGTAAATTGGTAATTATAAGTAAATAACATTACTGGAAGATCTATATAAGTTTTTAAAATAGAGACATAATTTTATCAATAGTAAATTAGAATTATTGTGATTTTTTAAGACCATCACTTATCATTGCTATTCTTTTTATAGTCTGTATTCTATGTTATAGGATAGTTTTGTGCATTCTTTCTTTCTTTTTTTGTGATTCTAGGGAGTGAAATCAAAACCTCACTGAGCTAAGATCTCAGGCATTTTTTTGTTTTTATTTTCCATTTTGAGATAAAGTCTTGATAAGTCGCTAAGTAGACCAAGAGGGGCTCTAACTTAGGATACTCCTGCTTCAACCTTACTGAACACTGGGATTACAAGAATTCACTACCATGCCAGGCTTTTCTTTAGATTTCTAGAAGTTAGTTGGAAGAAAACAGTCCATTTTAAATGGTTAATTTCTGCAAAGATTTTTTATTTATCCGTAAATTATTTTAATTTCCCAGGCTATAAAATTCAGAAATAATTTATGCAAAAAAGAGCTTCAATTTTGCAGCTGGAACTAATCAATCTTAGGATAATAAATAATACCCTATTAAATAATAGCCTTAGCAGTGTCTAAATTCAGGAACCTGCCACTCAGCTTGCATTTACATATTAATTCTCTTGCTTTTGCTTCAGCATCTTGATTTCTCTTTATTAGGGATCAGGTAAGGTAAATTTAGTTGTAAGCCTTTGATATTAAAGTACGGCAGAATAAAATGTCTGATTAATTTACCTTTATTACTGCAACCAACTGTTCTACTTTTTAATGACCCAGGTGCATTAAACTTAATGTAGAATCTTCTATATATTTCACATTTCAATTTTGGGTTTTCTGCTGGGTAAACTCACCCTGTATGTCATAGTACTCTGCTTTATAAAACCAACATAAGAGTGAGTTAATGCCATTCTTCACAGTGAAGATTTTCATGAGACCCAAGTAGTAGAATTTGGAAGGTAGTCAAAAGAGCTAAGAAAAAAATAAATAAAAGTTTCATCTGATGTTCTCAACTTTTTAGGTTTAATCCAGCCGTCTACCAACACAGTGTAAGTTTAACAATATCACTTGTTCAGTTCACCGAGTCAGTGAAGGAAAGTGTATAGGGAATCAGCACTGGCTTAACAAAATGCCAACATGGTAAATTAAGAAGAGCACTGAGTTCCTACTCCAGCAGTTTCTATCACATCAAGGTGACTTTTGTGGCATGTGAACACAATGACATTTGATGACTAAATCACCACATGCACTCCCCAATATGTGCCAGTTCCTATAGTGTGTCCCTCTTTCTGCTGTGTGCTGTGTATTACCAGCCTGTTTGCTGTTCTGCTCGTGTCTCTGATCTTTCATGCGTATTTAGTCGGGTTACATTTACCAAGTACTCTGTCAGGGAGGATTGAGGGTTTTTTAGACATTCCTCAGTATTTTTTAAATTATTGCTAAATAAATTAGAGTGGTTTAGAGACACTTGTGGATTCTGTGTTAAACCACACATTGGAGTTTTTCTGAAAAAAAGTATAGATTGAAATGCAAGAGAAATTGCTACTATAAATAAAACATGGGGGAAATGTAACCTATATGAATTAAGTATGTATGAATAAGCAAACATGCACATATTTCAGTTTGTTTTGTAACAGTCTATTTTGTACTACTATAACAGCACACCTGAGACTGTGTGATTTATAAACAAAAGGAATTTATTTCCCACAGTTGCAGGACTGGAAAACCCAAAATCAGTGTCTACTGAGGGTTTTCCTTATGGATCTTCACATAGTAGATGGAGGAAAGTTAAAAGAGAGCCAAACACTACTGTGTAGCTTTTTTTATGTAAGGGCCATAAGCCCATTCACAAGGAAGGAGCCCTCATAGCCTAATTACTCCTTAAAGTCTCTGCCAATTAATACTATCACACTGAGGATCGGAAGGACCATGTACATGTTTATATATACCAGCATCATTAATATTGTAGCGCATATGTACATAAAATATATAGAGACAAGTATATACATGGAGTTGACATCATAAAGAACCTACACAGAAAAATATTAGGAGAAATTACACCTGTCATTAACGATTACCTATTGATAGGACTGTTCAATATTTTAATGTACATTTTTAGTGTAATAGATATATGCTGTTCTTATAATTTAAACAAAGTTACATTATTTGCAGTCTTCAGAGAAAAAAATCTCATTTTAGACTTCTATTTGGGTATAAAGTAATTATTAAGTGGCTCCATTTTATTTCAGAAAATTCTAGATTTCTTAAAATTTGGCAGTTTCTGTGTTTCTAAATATAACTCCAGCTTTCTCCTCATATTCTTTTCCTTGCATCTGTTCACTTTACAATTCCCACTCTCAGAAAGAACCGAGATTTAATATAATTTTCTGACAAGTGGGGAACTGCCTTTTAAAAACCATAATTGCATTTTTTTGCATACATAGATAAGGTGGCTGTATCAATTGGACCTGCTGGGAGCTCTTATCAGAGAGCTGTTAGAGAGAGCAGAAAGTACCCAGAGCTGGATGTGGAGGCGGATCTCTGACTACGCCTGTGAGGAATGAGTGTCAGAGTCACCATGCTCCGGAATCACTGTGACTCAGAATGTAATCCATGTTGATTCTGAGCCAAAGTGGTCAGGCTCCATGGCATTAGATAAAAAAGCAAGTTGGAGACCTAGATGAGTCATGTCAGGCAAATTGAACAGATTCTAAAGACAGATCCAGCTGCAAAGGTTAAGAGATACAATTTCTGGGCAAGAAAGTGTTATTTCAGCTGGCTAGGCTCAGGCTCAGGGTCAAGCTTGTAGGAACAGGTGAGAAAATCAAGTGATTTGTTGGGACCTTAGAACAAAAGTCATACTGCGTGAGAGTACCTACTGCCCTCCCAGCCTCTCACTATTGTGTGGGGCGGGGCATGCAAGGTGCAGGGTTGTAGTCCTTTCAGTGGGATCCAGAAAAACAGTCACTTTTCAGCTGCCTGTATCTCAATTTCCTCATCTGTCAAATGGGAGTGATTATTATCCCTACCTCATACAAGTCTTGTGTGAAATAAATAATGCAGGTTTATTTGGGGGGGGGCATTATTTTTGCTGACCAGTTCCTTAAAAGGCTAATGTTTATGCTAGTGGTTTTCAACTCAGATAATAGTTCATGGAGATTTTTAGAGCTACAAACATGCAAAGTCACTATAGTGTAATCAAATCAGAATTTCTCAGGCTGAAATCTGAGCATCTGTAGCTCTCCCAGAATCCCAGAGTTCATTTATCCTGTAAAGAATGACTAAGCATGTGAGTTTGATATGGTTTAATTTGCTAAAAATAATTTATGATTACTTAAAATAGCAATAGTGGCAGATGTAGGCTATAAAATTAGATAGATTCACTAACTGCAAATCAGACTTAGAATTGAACTAGCTGCTAAACTAATTGATTAATTTTATATGTCAACTCGTTTGGGTCATGGGATGCCCAAATAGCCAGTTAAGCATGATTTCTGGGTGTCTGTGAAGGTTTTTTTAGAAGAGATTAAAATTTGAATTGTGAACTGAGTAAATCCCATGGCCTTCTCTAATGTGAGTGGACATCATCCAATTCATTGGGGACACGAATAGAGCAGAAAGATAGAGGAAAGTTAAATTAGTTTTCAGCCTGATTAGCTGGGACCAGAACATCTATAATAACCTGCCCTCTGCTCTCCTGGTGCTCAGTCCTCAGACCTGAACTGGCATCTACATTATCAGCTATTTCAGCGTTCGAGCTTTTGAGCTACACCATTAACTTCCCTGGGTCCCCCACATGCAGATAGCAAATTATGGATCTCCTCATTCTCCATAATCAGGAGCACACTCCCTGATGATCAGTCTCTCTTTCTTTTCCTTTCCTTCCTTTGCTTTACTTTCTTTTCTTCTCCTCCTTCTATCTTTCATTGTCCTACCCTTGATTCTACATTTTTGGAGAACCCTAAATAATGCAACTTTCTTTTTAAATAAAGAGAAGCACTGTATAATTATCGCTGGGTTTTTCCTGGATGTATTAACTGTACTGGACTTTGCACTTCTATTCTCAGCAGAATATAAATAGATTTCAGTTAGCCAGAAGCTCATAATTTCTTCTAGCTACCTCTTACAGTCTTTCCAGATCTAAATAAATACATGAATAAATAAATAAGTAGTGACTAAGAATACCCTAGAAAAATGAATACTTAGCCTCATTTCCAAGTCTGTATAAAAAGACTTAATTTCTTTTTATGGCTGAAATGGCATTTAGTTTCAAAGATGTCAGCAGTTTTAGTCTTCTGAACCCTCTTTGTCTAAGTGCTGGATTAGTGTAAAGTTGTTGTGCAAAATTGCAACAGGCTTTTTAGTAACACGTTGACCATCTTCAGATCTCTCTTTGGCTACAGTCACTGGATTCCCTGGAGAAAATCTGCTTTGAATTAATTCACTCAAGTTTGGAGACTTTTTTTTTCTTTCAGATAATGTACTTTCAGGTAGTGTACCTCACAGCACAGAATAAGATTCATACTTGCTAGATGGTGCAATTTATCTCCCATAACAATTCTTTATTTTCTAGTGCTTTTGATTGGAACAATTTTTCTTTTAGCCTGAGTAGCAAAGGACTAACAACTTTGGACTCATTTTTATGCCCCTGTTCCATGTTGTAGTTTTTATGGAGAGAGCAACTGAAATTCATAATTCTAAAAAATGAAGAAATGGAAACATTGCTAAGAAGTATACATCCCAACAGGAAATATCAGCCAAACTCAGGGTGTTGTAAAGTATTGAATAAAACATTTACAATTAGTGAAATAGAAGAAGCAGCTGCATTTTTTTAAAAAAATCAGTACACGTATCGGAATACCACCTGCAGAAGGACATCATTTGTCTTCTGCTAAAACAGGGCAATGACAAGCATCAACAAAGTAGATTACGGTGAACAGGTAATAAAACATCGTCTTTCTTCCCAAGTAGTCTTTGGTAGCAGGAAGCAAACTGAATTTTAGTGGATGCAGCAGGACTGATGGTGCTCCATGTAGGACATTGATGGTAGGAAGAGAGAAGGTTTCACAGATGCATCTGCTGGAATCTGTCCTGGAAGTCATGGTGACTACACTGGCACAAATGCATTTCCACCAATTTATCTCCAACTTGAATAATACACGAAAACCTTTTAAAGGAAAACGGAAAGGTTCGTACAGATCTCCTTCCCTCCTTAAAGTTCCCAAATTATTTGTATAATGTGATTTTTTGTATATACTTTAAATATAATATATAAAGCAATATTATACATTATATGCTGGATATAAGTGGAAAGTAAATTCCTGATGTGGTTAACTGTCATAAATTAAGGTTGATCTGATTTGTCTGTTAAGTTTAAAATGTTAATACCATGCAGTTAAAATTAATCATGTTAACTTAATAGGACAGATATTAGTGTTTTCTCAAGATGGGATTATCTCTTGTTCAGTGTAAACTTGTTCTTGACTATGGTAACACAAAACATGCCATTCTGACATGTGCTACTCAAGGACTTGGTTTTTCTTCCACATGCTTCTCTTTGAACTATCAGAAAATTTTTATTTCACTAAGTTTTTGGTAGCCTACAAATAGTACCGTTCCAAATGTGAGCTTTTGAGGCTTTTTGTTTGTTTTATTTTGTTGGCCTTTTCAGATAGGGTCTCACTATGCAGTTCAAACTGGTCCTGAGTTCACTTGGTAACCCAGGCTGGTCTCGAACTTGCTATGATCTTCCTGCCTTAGCCTCCATAGTGCTGGGATTACAGGTGTGCACTGCCATGCCTGGCAAGCATTCCAGTTTTAAACAACACTCAGTTGTAAATTTGTGAATCACTGAGATGATTCATAACATTTTGTTTGTGTTGCAGATCACCAAAATGCAAAAAGTCATTTTAAAACGAATTATCGAAGAGATTTTTCTTATACCTGGTTTGAGAAACACACAAGTAGACCAAGAATTTAATTTACTAAACAGCCAAGTGGTTGCTGTCTCCTCTAGGTCACTGTAGAGCAGAATGGAGGACTTGGGTAACATGGGACAAATACTAACCTTGCAGCAATATGATCTTCCGTTCATTTGCTAAATACTTACTATGTTTGTGGCAAAGTGTTGAGCAATGGTGATCCAGTAATAATTTAGATATGACCTTTGTTCTCAGGAAATTCAGTGTTTATCAGAGTGACAAACATGTATTTTGAGATACGTACGGCTCCAGGGTCGGTAATAGGTCTATTGCAGTGATCACACATGGAAGCATAAATTCCCGTCGGCAAGTATAGAAAGGAATATCACTTTTCTTTAATCTTGTAGCCAACAAGGAAATTGAAAATGAGGAGGAAAATTTTAGAAACACCCTCTGTTTAAAGGTGGTTAAGGCTTGTCCTTTTCTCATCCTTCAGTTATCAGTGTTTCCTTTGCCAAGTTGTATTTTTCTCATCTCTACCAATGCCTCTGTGGCCAGGACACCAACAAACTTGAGGGGTTTCACGGGGGCTTCCTGTTGTCCATAGCAAGACTCCTATGATTCTGTGAAGGTAGGAACCTGGTTTAACATGGCCATGAAGTACAGGGACTCTCGGCTCAAACTGCAGAGATTCAGAGTCCAGCTCTTACTATCTGAGTATTTGAGAACTAATTGCTTCTATTTTAGTTTCTTTACCTTGCAAAGGGAAATAAAATAATTTTACTTAAATCTACAATAATTATAAGAAGGAAATGAAAGTAATGTAAACACCAGTATCGGGCAAATAGCAAGAGCTCAATAAACTCAAGTAATAAGAGAACTGCTCTGAACTCCGGTCCACACAGTGGTTAAAATGAACTATTCCTGGGAGGAAACACAGACCTTTCATATCTGTTTTGCCTGTCAATTCCAGTACATTTTGAGTTTCAAAGGGAAATTTTTCATAGTTAATGCTTTTCATTCATATCAGGACTCCACTTTTTAATAGAAATCACTTTTTAATTTTTTGGTTTATTATGAAGAAAGCCTGTCGTGCTACGGTGGAAAGATAGTGTGATATTTAGTCCCATAAAATGACCAACCTGGCAAGTGCACTTTTCCCACTAACTCATTGTTACTTTTAGTCCATCATTTTGCCTCACTGGGCTTTAGCTTATTTATTTGTAAAATAAAGAGTATAGTCAACAGAGGGTTTAAAAATATGACTTTTGTATTCAAAGACTTTGAAAGAATGTGTGGTTCTTGATTGATTTTCACCATCTGGGGTCCAGAATTTATGGGCATAAAACACCACTGACTTGATATTTCTTTTTGCCGGATAAACTTTTCTGTGTTTCGTAGCTGAATTGATAATTTGCAGAATTTACATACATCTATTGTCCTTTTAGTAGCCATGGTGGGCAAAATTAAATGTGTCTAGTTCTTTCTCTTTTGATACAGGTTCTTACTGTGTAGTTCAGGCTGGCCTTGAACTTACTTAGTCCAGGCCAGCCTGCTACGCATGGTGATCCTCTTGCCTCAGCCTCCTGAGTACTGGGCTTACTGGCGCATGCCACTACGTCTGTCAATGTGTCCAGTCTTAACATAGGATTTACGTAGGACATATAGGTAAATGGTTTGGGGTTCTAATAGTAGTATGCTATTTTTCAAGCATTTAGATTATGTTTACTGATCACTAGCAGTATGGTAGTAGACGTGTTATTTTACCTCTGTGACAATATCTGGCAAACATACTAGCATATAGTTCCTTGTTAGGAAACTGACATGCGTTTGCTTTGCTTTTTATCCTTATCCAGTATCTTATGTACTCATGGAATGCTGTGTCTGTGTGTATCAGATATATAAAAATGTATGTGTATGTATCCATACTTATATGTGTATATATATATATATATATACCTATCTACTTCAATATCTGTGTGTTTTTATATTTATTCATATTGCTTTTATATATATATAATTCTTTTTTAACATTCCTATAAGGTGAATATTTTAATTCATTATTTAATGAAAAATTTTAGCACTTTTTACTCTCCAAAGCATTTTGAATATCAGTAGAAAAGACAGTAGCAAATAGATTTCTATGAAATTTTCCATCCAAGTAGAACTCTATTATTTATGAACACTGAAACCCAACAAAATTTCATTTTCTCTAAATTTCTATTAACTTCAAGCTAATGTACCTCTAAAAGCTATTTAGGCAACCCATATATAATAGGTTGCATATTTTGCAACATGAGCCTAAATATTTGTATCACATTTATCACTTTATTTTTAAAATTTATAGTGCAAACCTGAAAATACTAAGGTTTCTAAAAATATTTGACTCACTGACATTTAACACTAGAACTTTTTGATAGATTACTAACAAGAATCTCGATTCTTTGCCCAGGTATTGTAAGGATTCTTCCACCAGGCCCAAATCTCTGTGTGTTTTAGTGATAGCTACCATTCCCTGCCTCTGTGAGCAGGTGACTTCTGGCCTGTCGCAGATCTCAGAGCAGGCTCACCCACCTTTGCTGACATAAGGAGCCAGGGCACCATCCAGCTGTTGATTTCTCTCTTCTTCTTCCAGGTCCAGTGCAAACCCAGGCTGTTTATCTCTGAGTTAAGGTGACCTGTATTCTATGTGGACACAGGAGGAATTATTTTCATTTCTATTCAGTCATGGTTATCATATAAAGTGATTGTTCAGTCTTTTGTATGCAATTGTTATTTATTCATAGTTTTCTTACAAATTCCAATCTCTTTGGACAAACCCATTTATCTCCATTTTTCAGTTTTTACATCATCCTTTGAAAATAAATGAGAATATTGCTTATTGAAGTTCACCACTGTTAGTATGGCCTTCTGATAGTGAATTGTAATTTATTCCTTAGGTATATCAAGAAATCATTTCAATTATTTTGCCTTGTGTGCTTCTTTTCTGAAGGACCACAAGACAATTCCAAACATTCATTCTTTTCCTCAAGTTATATAGTCACAATTTGTACATACCGATGTGTATGTACAACCACAGAGCACAACAATAGCGTAACACTGTGTATATAATTTTGTACTTTTCTGTTACTTAGAGTTTCATTATAAATATTTTCCCATGTCAACTAGAGATGTGACCGTGGAATTTTTTATTACTATATGTTTGTTATCAATGGTAATTACGTTCTCCTTGGGAATTTGATACATTTGTGTATTTTAATTATTCCTGCTTGTCCTTCCCCTCACCAGCCTCCTGCCCCTCCATTATCTCTAGGCCTCTTCCTGTCTCCACAAAGTCTTGTTTTCTATCATCTGTGTTTTTATTTTGTTCTTTATTTCTATTATGGGTTTCATTTAAGAAAACAATGCAATATTTAATCTTTAGGGTCTGATTTATTTGGCTCTTCTTGTTTCTTGTCAGAAGGGGCTGGGGTCTGGCTGTCCCCCCACCCCCACTGTCCCAGCTGTGGTGGCCTGGGCATGACGCTGGTTCACAGGGAGGACTTGCTTCTTAGTGACTTCTGTTCTCCTCCCTGGGAGTCTATGAATGGCGCTGACTCATGGGAAAGGGTAGGGTCTGGTTGTCCCCCTGGCCATGGTATTGTGCTTGGCGCTGGCTCGCAGGCCGGGCTTGCTTCTTTGGTACTTCTTTTTCTCAGTTGGCCATTTATTTCAACTGGCCATTTTTGATTGGGTCTTTTATTTTAGGGACCCTACGGTGTTTTTTTTAATCTTTCTTTTAAATATTTGTTCTCTATGGCGTACGTAGCAGAAGTTATTTCACACTCTGTAGATTATCTCTTCACTTCTGCTGTGCAGAAGCTTTTTGATTTGATTTGATTTGTTAATTCTTGATGTGATTTGTGACATAATGAGTTTCTGTTTAGGAACTCTTTCAGTATGCTTATGTCTTTAATATTTTATCTTCCAGCTGATTCAGTTTTTTTAATATATATATATATATATATATATATATATATATGCAGGTCTTTCATCTATTTTGATTTGATTCTAGTACAGGGTAAGAGATGCTGGTTGAGATTCATTCTTATGCATATGGATGACCAATTTTCTCTGCAACATTTGTTTCCAGAGACCAAACATATTTCCAGAGACCAAAATCTAGTCCAATTTGTGTTGCTGTGGAACAACTCACTTTAAATGACAGTGACATAAAGCAGAAGTAATAATTTATCATTCTGTGACTTACGTGGGGCTCAGAAAGGGCAGCGTGCCCCTGCTTTATGCAGCAGTAACTGGTGTTGCTTGAATGAAGATAGAAAGAAGGTTCATTTCTCGTGACTCATTCATGTGGCCAACAAGTTGACACTGTGTTACGGATTAAAAACTGGTGGTAAACTTAATGCCAGCTGGATTACATCAGCATGGAGCTGAGTGTAGATGTCCCACCTGAGGAAAGTTGCCGGCATAAATAGAGATGTGGACAAGGAGAAGCTATGTGTTGAGGCATTGAGGTGCTATGGGTTCTCCTACGTGTTTCTGTTTGAGCCGTTAGGTTCTCCTGGAGAAGCTCTGGCCCTCACACCAAGCATTGCTTCCTGACTCTGGAGGGGAAGACATGTGCCTCTTTGTCTCCAGGATGAACTCATCACACTGACTTCCTTGCATGTACTTGACTGTGCTTGTCAGAGGAGGAGCTCAGGGCCTCCGTGTCGCTGAGCATGGCTGTGGTGCTTTTCAGGACAGCTCTGGTCTTTGTTTTGAGTGTGAGTTCTTGGCTCCCTTGTACAGCCCTCAGACTACCAGCACAGCTCCTTCACCCTACTGGCACAGATTTTCTAGCTTCCACCTCTGACCTTTGGGCCTTCCCAGCACAGTTCTGTACAAGAGACTAGCGTGAGTCCTTCTTGTGGGCTCTAGACCTCCAGTTGGACTTGTGGGAGGCACTATCATGAGCTCTGGGTCTTCATCTGGACTCATGCAGGACATTGCTGTGGGAACCAGGCCCTTGTCTGAATATTCTATGTCTTTGGTGTTGTGGACAGATTCCCTGTACTTTCTTGTGTTAACTCTGGGTGAGCATCATACAATAATAATATAAATTCCATGTCCTGATTCTAATTGTTCATTGTACAACCCCTGACTACAATACACCATTATTTTTTCTCAAGAAGAACCTCTTCTTGGGAAGCTGGAGCTTCTTCCTAGGGAGCTTCTTCCTAGGGAGGTTAAAGATCCAAAGAGATAAAAAGTAAAAGTATCTACCTTCTTAAAGCTTGGGCCTAGAGAATGACATTAGGTCACTTTAGCTGTTTTTTACTGGCCAGTCAGTCTCAGAGTACAGATATATAGGAGAAAGGCATGGATCCTACCACTGACAAGGTAAAGGGAGTCAACAAAGAAGCATATAGTTATGTATTAAAACTTCAATGCTGTCAGCATGAGCCATTTTCTTTTTATGGTTAACCCATCCTGGTCCTTGTGAGAGAGGAGAGCAGGTGGAGAAGATAGGAATATCACTTTATTCTAACTGTCTCAGAAAGACACTGAAGTCTTTCTGAGGATGTCTCCTCAACTTTATCATAAGTAAAACCAATGACACACACCAAAGAATAAATAAATATATAGGTAAATAAATAATTAAAACATCCTGAAAGATATAATTTAGGTATGCAGAATGTTTGGGAACAGTGTGCTCCAGAAAATAACGTCATGTCAAAAGGGAAAGAGGTAACTGGTATCCACAAAGGTGTGCTTTCATGAAAGCATTTTCCAGTTAGCAGTGACAGGGCAGTTAGCTGACAACCTACCACTTCACTCTCTTCAATATCTGTGCTAGCATTTGATATAAAATTACAGATCTCCTAGCCTGGCCACCACAGTAACCTACTGAGCACTGTGGGGATACTCACATCTGGCTGTTTTCTTCTAGCTTGGAATTCTTTTGTGGCAATCTTTGAACCAGGGCTCTTCCATGGGATTTGAGGGCAAGGGTGTTCTCACGGCACATCTCATTGCGCTGAAGTTCTTTGTACCAGGTCCTCCTTCTTTCGCTCCTTTACACATGTCAGACATGGATCTTGGTCAGAAAGATTTCCAGGCATAATTCTGATTGCCTTCTCCCATTGTCTTTTTTATAAGAGTCATCCCACAAAATGCTTTCAAGTCTATTTTGGTGAGTTTTGGTTGGTAAATATGTGACACACATGCCTTTATATTTATACTCAGCAACATTAAATAACAGATGACAATGATGCAATGCATACATATTTCTGAAAAAAAATATGAAACTTAAGCAAGAAAATACCTAACCACTTTACCATTCAAGGAGGTTCAAGTAAAATGGGGGAGCTGTGAGCTTCCTGCTTCTAGACACTGGACTCAATCACGTGGTATGCTTTGGTTAAAGAAATGTTAACAGATGTGACTCGGGCAGGCACAGATACGAATTTATTCACTGGGGTTGCTATGGTCAGACTTGCCAAACCCATGGTCAGTTCTGGACAATCTGTCAATAAATGCTTGTAGGATTTTTTGTTTGCTCCTTGTTTCATGTTTCTAGGGATCAAACCCAGGGCCTTGTGCTCCATCACTGAGCCCCAGTCCTAGCCCAGTGCATGTGTTTTATAGCAACCCAAATTTTGTTTTCATTTCACATCAGTATTGCTACAATAAAAAGCAGCTACATTATCATATTTATCAACCCCATATAAATATTTTACTCTTGTTTGTTTTGTTTCCACTGTAGGTGGTAAATCCTAAAAGTGTGCGTAAACATATCAGACCAAGTATTACTAAACTATTGCCCAGAGTCTATACCGCTGGCACATGTAACCATCCCTTTCATGCTCACACCCTATCTATCGTTCCAGTTTCATTTCCAGTGCAACCTCAGTTTTGTTCTCATTTATTTATTTTAAATATGGCATACCAATACTAAAACTCTGTTCACTGTTACTGTTTGATTACTTCAGCAGTGCTGCTTGAGTGCTGCTTGGTCTTCAAGAAACTCAAACTAACCTCATCCGGTGATATTTAGCCTTTCTTTTCTCCTTACTAATGCAGACATTTTTCTTTGATATTCTAAGCACATTGGCATTTTGCTTAGAACATTTATAATTGTGCTTTACTAGACTGATTTGTTCTGCTGTGAAAATTTTTATCACTAAAATATAAATACCTTTAATACATGGATTATAAGGTTTAAAGTCATTGTCTCCAGACACTAGAATGGAATGGGCCACTGAAAATTCATGGATGCATGGATGTGTGTGAATAAATCAATGAATTAGTAACCATATAGAACACTTTTCCCAATGTAGTTAACGTATGTTCCACCACAGAAACAAGTATAGGTGTACACGACAAAATATACAAAAATAAGTTACTTTTTAAGGTTAAAAATGATACTTCCTTTCTGACTTTATCTTCTCATGAAATGTTAGATATAATTGTACTTAGACTCAGGTGTAATGTTATTTGTAGAAATAGGCAAAAAAGCCTACTCTAGTAAAAGATATATTGTCAAGACTGATGGAATAAGTGTGTTAGAAAAAAGGGGGAGTATTTGGAGAATTTCTAGGGTATTAATAACACTGTCTTTCACTGTAATTTTTAATTTAAACACTGAGCATATTTCTGAATGCCCTTCACTGACAAAACATTTAAGATTATTTCTGTAAAAACCTGCGTGTGTTCTCATCTGCTTTATTCACTGGATCTGCCACTATGTGATTTTTAGCTCCTCCTCAAAGTTAAAATGACCATGAAATGAAACATTCTCAACTGATTCAGGACATCAAAGTAGTAGCCAGGATGATACAAGCAAATATATTCACAGAACTGCTTCCAGAGTTCTTCAGAAAGTGGCAAGAACCATGCAGTAACTGTATTCAAAGTTAGGAAGTGTATTCAGGGGGTTAATTACAAAGTGTAATTTGCTGTAATACATTTTTAAAAATCTCAACATTCAAATTATTATTGATTGCATATTGTTTTTATAGATTGATTACTAATTCTATATGCCTTTGGATTTTCTCTGTAAGTTTCTGCCTCCTTAGAATCTCCTTAAAAATTTAAAATCAGGTCTTTTAAAATTTTCAGCCTAAGAATAAAGATGTTGAAAACTAAGAAAATTTTGTGATATTCTGTATTTTATGATTTAGTGTAGTAAATGTTAAAAATAGACAGATGCTTTATGCAATCTATGTGTGTTTGACCTGTTCTTTCACCATGAATAATGCAATTTGTTTCACAGAGAGCTTCAGTACAAGTAAATGAAATTTAAAATGTGGATTGTTTAACTCTCTTAATTTAAAAATATTGTGGATTTTCTTTACGTCTACTTTATGAGCTTACAGTCATCTACCCACAATTTAAAAGGGAAGTTGATTTCAGCTCCGTTTCAGCCAAAGGTTTTCAGGCTTCTGGGCAGAAACAGCAGGCAGAGGGGCCCGGGAAGAGATGCTCACCTCGTGATGACTCAGAACAGTGAGAGAGGAGAGGCCCCAGGGGTAAAAAAACACCTTGCAGGTCGGATGGCAGTGACCCACCAGCTGTGGCCTGGTCCTCCCCTGGACCAACTGTCAGTTATAGACCCCTCTAGAGACTGCTCCACTGGTGAGTAGCTCATTCAGTCACCTTCAGAAAGCCTCGCCTCCAATAAAAGAGCCTTCCGAGGGACATTTATATATAAACTGTAAATTTGGTAAAAACAATTATTTTGATATAATGATAATAAACCTTACAGTTACTAACATGAAATTAAAATATATTCTTCAAATATTTTAAGTGATGGTTTATGATAGAAAAGAGGCAAGTGGAAAAGTCAGGATAATTTTAAACTTAGAAGTACAAGCTACCTAGGGAATTATAAAGAAATAATTTGATAAGACTTTAATCAAGTCTGCATTTTTACATTTAGTATGATTGCCTATGGAAGCTTTGAAAGCATATGAATTAGGAAGTTTGTGAGACAATAAACTTTTCAGAACAAAGCAGGACTGGTTAAAATATCCTTCCTTTATCTCCCATTATATAAATATGCTTGATCTGAATGAATCAATAATTTAAAATTTACTTAAATATATTCATGTATTAGGATATACTTCATTAGTAAAAGTTATATATACATTTCTACCAAGGTAATGTGATGTAATGAAAGATGCATATGCAAAAATGAGAGATCAGAGCAAAGCATTTAGTCACCCTCACTCAATAACCCTAAACCACACAAAATTCTCAAAAATGTCCAAAAACAGAAAAAGACGAAGACTTTATGAGAGTGGAACTTTCATTGTTGGAAGGGCTACTGCAGGAATGAGAATCCGATATTTTATCTAAAGTAGAATGAGGGGCTAGAGTGTATGCTTCTTCTCTTTGGTGTTTCTCAGCAAATTTCCATTCTTGGAGAATGTGTCCATTATTTAAATTATCATGAAACTTTTATTTTCAGAAAATCAACCAGTGAGCCAAGGGACAGACTGGAGACCCAGATTTCATCCTGGACCAGCATAAAAATGGGGTTCCTCTGAAGTTTAAGGCAATATTGATAGACAAAACTAAATTGCATTTCAGTTATATTTCATTCATCTTGTTTGTTCTTAAGTTTAACATGCTTTTCCAATATTTTGTTTTCAGTAGCCTCTTCATATATTTAGTATTTTATCAAAAGAACAACACTGAATCTTGTATATTATTTTTATATAGTTATTCTTGTATTCTGACAGTTCTGATGGGTTTACTACATTTGACTTTTGATTACATTAAAATAAATTATTTTATTAAATCTAGTTTGCTTTAGTAATTTTAGGAATAGATAAGCTGTAAATGACGAAGAACTACAAAATTAATGATTCCTGGGAGACTAAAAGTAAATCAGACTTAATTTTAGTATTCTCTATTTTCTAAATTCAAAATACCCAGATTTTAAAAGGTGTATCAGAGTTTGGAAGGTGAGCCCATGAGAACGTCAGGGTCTTGCTGCTCAGTGCCAGGGTCTCCTTCTTTCCCAACTGGTGACCTAAATATCACAGAAGCTACTTACCTTAATGTGAATTTGTTCTTCTAACTTAGCAACCCACAAGCATTAAATTTTCAGAAACTTCAGGCCTGTTGTTGCAAAGAGTAAAATAATCTTTTATAGCCTCACGGTAGCCCTCTGCCGCTTACTAAGCTATTTGAACTGAAAGGCTGCCATTTTTCCTCTGCAAGTGCTCAAGTTCGCTAAGAAAACTGTATCGTACACTGTACTCCTCAGAGCCATTATTGCTTCCACAAAAGCCAAGAACCACAACCACTGGGGCCCTCCAGATCCTTGCTTGGGTTGGCACTTCATCACGATACACCGTGGATGACAGTGTGATCAGTTGTGATGTCACTACAACCCATTGCCCAAGTTAGTAACCCTGGTACCGCAGTCAAGCTTGGGAAATAACCAAACCACTCCCCAATGCTGTCTTGGCAGGTCTGTCTCCGAGGATTGTTCTCAGAGCAGAAACTGTAAAACTCGGATCAGAAAACTTTAATGAAAGGAATTATCGGTTACCCTAAGATTCTGAATTAGTGGAAATTGTCTAGTGATGACTAAAGAAGATTCTAAAGCCTCTAGGAGGAGCATGCACAGAGAGCAGCTATCGTCCTTGGGGCTGAGGTGTGTACCCATAGAGAGCTCCTCTCCACTCCCCGCACGCACACACACTTGCAGACGCCCAGGCGCGTGCACGCGTGGCTCACTGCCGGCAAGAACTTGATGGAGCTTACAAACTCCCTGGGGAGCCACTCTGCTCCTGGTTGTCAGGTACAACTAAAAGTACACTTGCAGAAGATGCCTGCTGTGCTGGAACCATATGTTGTAGAAACTGCATGTACTGCAGTTGTCTTTAAGAACTCACTGCTCCAGTGAAGGAACTCTTCCTTTTACCTGTGTCTCTTTAGCACCCTCTACTGCCAAAGTTTAACATCGTGGCAGCCCACAGGAGAAATAAATGATGGATTAATCCACAGTATTACAGGGAAACCAGTGAAGGTAGATTTAGATTAGCCATACAATAAGCTAGGCAGTGTCACAGAATGCTTTCAAATTAAGATTGTATTTTCAGGTAATTTCATCCAGGAGGTAAAACATACGGTCTTAGGTGATATGGAAGTTTTAGAAGAGTGAGCCATATTTTCTTTTGATGATAAATGAAAGATGGTAACTGACTCATAGTGAGCCATGCAGAATGACAACAATACTAATAATAATACTACTACTAATAGTAATAATAATAACAGAAGAGAGACTTTTTGAGGAAGTAGCTGATACAAGACATTATTGGCCTACTCACCATGACATTTTTATAGATTCAAGAATAAAAGAAAGACACAGATTATCTAAATGTATGACAAATTAATAGCTTTTTTCTAAAGTTATCTGAAGGAAACCCTAAATATCTGTTACTTTTTCCCACATCACAAATATTAAGATTTCTACAGATAAATTATCTTAATTTTTGCAAAAATATTTTATTATAATGCTCTTTGGTACAACTTAAAGATCAGAGCCTGGCATATCTTGTCTTTAAACATTGCAGTTATAGCAGTTGGACTAACTAGCTCACACAGCATTTACATGTATATGGAAAATTTACATTTAAGTGGGTAAAGTTAGCTAATAAATTTATTTTCTTTTATGATCCTTACCCACCGAGCAATGGAAAAATAATAAAATATACATTTTACAATTACAATCTCTAATGAAATCATTTAAAATATCTTCAAACTCCATTCCTTTAGAATAATACCAGTTTTCTTGAGACTTTCTTTATTCTTCCCTCAATGGTGTCAAAGTAGAAGAGCAAAGCAACTCAGTTGCAGCAGATGAATCTCAATGTTTTTGGTCAGTGTTGGCTGAACTCTTGTTGGATTTTACTCTAGTGTGGTCTGATCTTTTCCTTTTACTGCTAAGATCCTATCTTGCTTTATTTTTGATTAATTTTTTCATCATTTTGGTTTTTGATGAGGTAATGTGTCCACCACCGGAAGCTATGGTTACAGACACAGCTCTGCCTGAGGTACCTGCGCAGGAAGCTTGCTGTTCGCCCTCTACTCCATGTCACCCAAAGGTCTTTCATGATTGGTACCTGTACTCAATAGCACAAAGCATTTTCGTGACTCCTGTGCAGCATCTCCAGACAACTGGAAATCAGGAACCAAGGCACAGTTTCATTCAAATGCCTCTTTGGCCTCACACACTTAGAAGGATAATGTCAAACAGAGACAGTCATGAAAGTTACTGTGCGCTACATCATAGCAAGTAGCTCAATAGACCCAGTGTGGCCTGACCCTTGCATACACTTCAGAATGGTTCTGCTTCTAAATCTATCTTGTGCAAAGAGCAAGATGGGAAGGAGATTATTCAGAGGTGTCTCCTGTGTTACCTTAGATTTTGCCTTTCTTCTTCTTTTCAGTTGCCTGGGCCAGAAAAGGCATGTTTTGGATTTTTCTTTCTCTGTAGCTTTTGTGCACTTTCCCGAAGTTAATTTCCATTGTTGCCTAGCATCATTGGAAAAGGATTATCTCTGCAGCATAGAAGAAAATATATGATTTTTTTCATCCCAGCCTTTATTTTGATTTATTAAGTTAATTAAGACTGTAAAATCTTTTGTTTGTAAGGATTGTAAAATCTTTTTCAGTTCTATCTACTGAATGATATTTTGAGTCTCAGCAGTTAATCACTGGGATTTTTTTCTCTTTGCATTCTGGCTGTAACAACCCTAAACCTTTCCCAGTCATGTAGATGTACTAGCAGAATATCAGAATGTTGATAAAACAAAATATAAAAAATATCCATTAATACAGCTCAAAAACATTATTCTCCTTGCATATTTTTGGGATAATTCTTACTACCCTCTGATTTTTTTATTATGCTGCTGTTGTATTTTTCATTATTATTGGTGAATCATTAATTTCTAATTCATTTCTCTACTTGATAGGATTAATTTTGGACAGAAAAAACAAATGCCAAAATGAAAACAAGTTAAGAAAGTTGAAGCTATTTTTTGTCATGCAAAAGTAGTCAATAGTGAGATGATGCAATAGCTCAAACATCAAAAGGGATTCAAGTTCTTATTCAAGTTCTTGTTGTGTTGGAAAAACTCACCAGCTCCAGCCAAATCATAACATTTCTTCAAAACAAAAAGAAAGCAGTGTTACTCAGTAACACTTCTTTTTCTTCTATATTTCATTTTCATGCACTTCATTTGGCCAGAATTTAGTCACTTATCTATTTCCAAGAGGGACTGGATCATGTAATCTTTCCTTTTTCTTTTCAGTGTTGACAGGACCACAGTGGTAGGGAAGCCAGGCATGTGTGCTGCAGTCGACTGTTTGTTATCATTGAAAGCTCTGAAAGTTTCACTGTCAACTGAGAAGAATGCTGTAGATATTTGCAGAAAATTAGCAGTCTTTGTCACAAACATATTTTACAGATGATGGTAAAATATGTTTGTGACAAAGACTGCTAAACATAAAAAACATTGTTTAATTTTACTCTCACTTCAAAAACAATTTGTCATATTCAGAAATAATTTTTGGCATCAAATAGTCAATACTATTTCAAAGGTCTTATAATTATATAATCTGCTGATGCGTAACTTTTAGTAAAACATTTCCTAACCCTGTAGTTCTAAGTCATTTATTTTTGGTTTTTGTACTAACTACTTTAAAAAATGAGCAACACGAAATCAATTATGAAAATGAGTAACTTCCTTTAGGGCCTTGAGGTTAGGGAAATAATTTACTTTAAGAAACAATAAGATCCTTGTGTTGGCTGAAGTTATATTGTATGCTGTAATGAGCAAATCATTTCAGTTCATCTTAACAGTAGTGGAATTTTGTTTCTTTCTACTTTATTTTGTTTCTTATTTTACTTAGTTAATTGCTATATTTTATGTATACATTATGTTCACATTCATCATCAGGAATTTGTACCATATGTGTTATATCTTGATTATATTTTCCCCATTTCCCCACTCTTCCTTCAGTCTCTCTTCTCCTCCCTATTTACAAAAACTTTGTTTCCATTTTTTCCTTTTTTCCTCATTTTATTCTTTCTCCTTCCTTCCTTTTCACCTCCTCTCCTCCCTGGTTCCTTTTCTCATGTGAACATTTTGTTAATATTTCACAGTACCTATTATACATTTTGGTCCTTATTTACACTTTCTGTTGCCCACAACAGAGAAAAACAGTGCAGTATTTATTTATAGGTGTGTGCCCCCTTTATTTCACTTAACAGTATGGTCTCAAGGTGCTTCCATTTACTTAGAAGTGTCTGAAGAGTATCCTGCTGTATGGCTGAGTAGTACTCCATTGTATAGAGGAACTACATCTTCTTTATCCATCCATCAGCTGATGGACATTTGGGTTTGTTTCTAAAATTTAGCTATTGCAAACGGTGCTGTTCTAAACATGGCTATGCATAAGTGGTATGATGCTTTTGATTTGTGATTTCATCCTTTTCATTCTTAATTGCATGGCTCTGAATCTTCTCTCTCCTTTTTCTGATAGGCTTGGTTAAGTGCTTGGTAATTTTATTTAATCTTTAACCAACTCTTTGATTAATTGATTCTTTGTATTGCTTTGTTAGTCTCAGAAGCATTAAGTTACGTTCTGATCTTTGTAATTTCCTCCATTCTATCAGTTTGGGACTTGAATTGCTCTTCTTGTTCTAGAATTTTGAGTTTTAATATTAGGTTGTTTATTTGGGCTTGCTCTGTTTTCCTTATATAAGAGTCCATTTTTATAAATTTCCCTCATAGGCCTGCTTTCATGGTGTCCTGAAGGTTTTGATATGTTGTATTGGCATTATGGTTTAATGATTGAAACTGTCTAATTCTTCTTAATTTCATCTGTGACCCATTTGTTTTTCAGGAGGGTGTTTTTTAATTTCCATGTGTTTATGAAGTTCTTGTGGTTTATTTTGCCATTGATTTCCAATTTTTTGCATTGTTATCTGAAAGTATGCATGGGATAACTTCAATTCCTTTGAATTTACATAAGCATGTTGTATGCACTAGCATGGGTTCTATTTTATAGAACATTCTGTGCAGTTGAGACATTTGTGTATTCTGACTTTGTAGAGTAGAACACTCTGTAGACATCGACCAAGTCCAGTTATTTAAAAGTTTATTTCAGTTCTAATACTTCATTCTTAATTTTTTGTCTAGTTGATCTATTTGTGACAGTGGTATATTGAGGTCCTCCATTACAATTGTATTAGTGCTTATTTGATTTTTCATGTCTATTAATATTTGTTTGGGTGTGTTGATATTTGGTGCATATATATTTATGCATATATATTTATGATTGTTATCTCTTCCTCTTGGATTGTTCCCCTTACGAGGATATAATGACAGTCTTTGTCTCTCTTAATAAGTCTTGGCTTGAAATTCAATTTGCCTGCAAATTGAACAGCTAACCTTGCTTTTTTTTCTGTGTTTCTGTCACACGCAGTATTGTTTTCCATCCTTTGACTTTCAGTCCATGAATTTCTTTTTGAATTAAATGTGTTTCTTTTATGCAGAATATTGTTGGATCTTGCTTCTTAATCCATTCTGACAGTGTTTCTTTCACTGGTGAACTGAGACTATTAACATTGATGGTTTTAACTGATGTTATTGACCTGTCCTTGTTATGTTATTCTCCTGCTGTTGGCTCCCTTGTTTTCTTCTCTGTTTAACTGCGTGCCATTCCTGGTGAATTCATAAAGTTGTAGTCCTTGCTATCCCTTTTTAGAATGACCTTCAGAACATTTTGTAGTGCTGGTTTGGTGTTCATGAATTTCCTCATGTGCTCTTTTTTCATAGAATTATCTTACTTCTCCAGCAATTTTGAAGGATAGCTTTGTGTGGTACATCAATCTGGATTGGAGGTTGTTTTCTTTTAGGTTTTGAAATACTTCAGTCCAACCTTTTCTTGACTTGAGGGTTTGTGTTGAGAACTCTCCTGAGATTCTGATGAGCAGCTTTTCTTTTCTTTCTTTCTTTCTTTCTTTCTTTCTTTCTTTCTTTCTTTCTTTCTTTCTTTCTTTTTCTTCTTCTTCTTCTTCTTCTTCTTCTTCTTCTTCTTCTTCTTCTTCTTCTTCTTCTTCTTCTTCTTCTTCTTCTTCTTCTTCCTCCTCCTCCTCCTCCTCCTCCTCCTCCTCCTCCAGAGATCGAACTCATGACCTCTCATTTGCCAGGCAGGCGCTTATGCCACTGAATGAAATCTCAGCCTCCTGAGCGGCTTTTCTTTATAGATGATTTGTTTCTTTTTCTGTATCTTCTAATACTGTTTTCTTGTGTTTAATTTCTGGGATCTTGACTATTAAATGACTTGGTGTGGGTTTTTTTTTATCATGATGGCTAATTTGAGTTTTATATGCCTAAGTTATCTGTATGTCAAATTGTTTTTCTCTGCTTGGGACACTTTCTGCCTTGACTTCCGTGAACAGGTTTTTTAAAGTCATTCATGCTTATGCTGTCTCCTGCTTTTTCATCCACTATGATCAATTTTAAGTTGTTCTTCTTTGTATCGTGTAGTAGCTGATATATTGATTTCTCATGGTTCCTTGCTATTTTTATGAAATCTTTCTTTCCGTGATCAGTAACCCCAATTTTGTCTTCTAGACCTGAGACTCTGTCCTCACATTGGCTCATTCTGCTGCAGACACTTTCAGTGAAAAATTTAGTTTCCTGGGTATCTTATTGAGTCTGTTTCATGTATTCCATTTCTTTCCTGTTTGTTCATGGTTTCCATCATTTTCCTAAGCTCCTCTACTTTTTATCTGTATCTGCTCTAGAGTCACTAGGCATGTCTTTCATTATGGTCACCATCTCTGTAGTTATCTGAGAAATTATTTCTGATTTGTTTTTTATTCTAAAGTCCCATTAACATGCTTTGTTGCTCCACTGTTACCACTTCAGAGAGTCTTGGTGGGTGACTTTAAAATTAATCCACCTCATTGCTCCCTGGGTTTGCCTTTGATGAGATGGGAGTCCGGGGTTACATTTTATTTAAGAGTCTTCTTGTCTTCTGTTTTGTTTTGTTATAAGTTGAATTCCTGGTTTGATGCTTGTAAATTATCTGGAAAGCAGCTTGATTGCTAATATTTAGAGCCCTTAGAAAATTGCTACTTCTCAGAGGTGTCTCCAAGGCATAGCTGCCTTTTTAGTTTTGAGTCTGTTGCAATATCCTAGCTCTTCAGTTTTTTGGGAATAAGAAGTTGCTGCTTACCCTGCCCAGCCTCTGGTTCTGAGGCACTAGCCTGTAGTATGTTTTATGACCCTTTCGCAAATTCAGCCTTAGTATATCAGAAAGAACAACTGGTTAGAACAATGATGTCACTTTGGCTAAAGCAGTACAATCAGCAATAACATCAAGCATAGCCTAGCCAGGCATCGTGGTGCACTGCTGTAATCCCAGCATTCAGGAGGCTGAGGCAGGAGGATCACTGCAAGTTCAAGACAAGCCTGGGCTACAAAGTGAGGCCAACCTGAACTGCAAGTGAGACCCTGTATTAAAAGTACAAAAAGAAAAAAAAGGATAACCTAGAAAATGAAAAACTGAGGTAACTATTAATTTGCCACTTTTAACCTTATGGATTAGATTTGTGGTTATAAAACAAATTTAAAACAAACCAGAAATGTATATGCCGTAAACAAACCCTCAATATAGGAATTTTAAATATCTAAGAAAATTTAAAAGGGTTTGGGGAAAAATAGAGGGATACAAGAAGAAGAAAAGATGAGAAGCAAAGCTGGAGGACAAAGGAAGATCATCAACCTTTGGGAAACTGGTGAAGAGAACAGGAGGCAAAGAAGGAAGAAATAAAAGAAAAACAACAGAGTAGAACAACAACTAAACTAAAAGCCATGTTTATGTTTATATGAAAACAAGAAGAAGCAAAGCAAAACAAAACAAAATGAGAAAGGAGAGGAAAAATAATGAAGAAAACAATGTCCCCTTCAAGATGTGTCTCTGCTGTCACTGGTTGATTACTCCAAGTTGATTAGTCCCTGCAAGCGTTACAGTGGGGCACTGAATAATCTTAGTGATTCTGCACCTTTAGTTCCACTGAGGTTCAGGCTGGTTTCTGGTCATGAGGCTAGAACCAGACTCATTCAACCTGCAGCAGTCCCTGAGCAGTTCAAACCTGGCTGTCTGACTGCTTGCCCACTTGCACTCAGCTCCTTTACCCCAGCTATGGGGGCTGCTAGATGGAGCCAGCAGTTGCTTTGAGTTCTGAACTCAGTTGACTCCTCTCCACGAGGACTCCCAACCAGTCACTCTCTCCTGACTAACCTACCAGCTACTGCAGTCTACTGCATCCACTACTCCATTCCACTGACGGTTTCTCCGTGGAGGCCTCTGGGGTCGCCAGTAGTCACTGTGCATCTGCAGGCTCAAGCCACCTGTCCCGTGCAGTGAGTCCAGGCTCAGGGAGAAAGGCTGCTGTCTTCTCTTTCTTTGTTGAAATCTCTCTCTTTGTTCTGTTCTTAAGGGCTTTGGTTCTTGTTTCAAGTCACCCCTGGGTCTCAGGGACCCAAGTCCCTCCTTCTTCTTCTCCTTACATTGCTATATCCCAGTGTTTGGACACCGAATCTCAGAGAGGCTCTTTCTTTGCAGCTCACTACTCAGCCATCTTCGTGGAAGTCCTGTTGTGTTCTGTATTTTTTTTTTGCTAAAGTACAGGTCAGTAATTGTTTTGAAGGCCAGACAGTAAACATTTTAGGGTTGCTTAGTCATAAATCTCTGCTGTTGTAGCTAAAAAGTATCGATGAATAGTGCATTCATAGACAATATATATGGGTTCCAATGCATTTCACCTCCATAAACAGGTAGCTGGCATAATTCAGCTGTGGCTTACTGTGGCATCAGGCAGCTACAGTACACCCTCATCTAGAACATTAATCTAGAATACCAACTTCTTGAGCATTCAACTCTAGAATACTCAGTCTTCTAAAACACAAGAACTTCTGGAACACCAAGGTTCTTGAACATTTCCAAGATTTTCTAGAACACCAACATTCTTGAACAATGGATATTTTAAAACACCAGGTCTTCTAGAACACTGGGTCTTCTAGAACACCAGTTTCCTAGAAGACAGTAGGCTCACTGTATGCTCAGAAGATGTTTCTGTTTAGCGAATGCTCATGTCTGTCTCAACCAATAGTATCACAGATCCTTAATTTTCATATTATTTCAATTTTCAAGACATAGCTACAGTAGATATATGTTTCACTATAAACCTATGAATTTGTTTCGATATTAATTTGGCTATTAATACCACCATCTTTTTAGGAGAAAGAAGAGCTGAATAATTTTTTCAAAGGAACAAAAATTTAAACTCATGGCTCGAAACCAACTCCATATACCAATATTTGAAATTAGAACCCACAGATTGGTAAAAGGAAGATTAAATTTTGTGCAAACAAATTCATGAACTATTTGAAGCTATCAATAATCATCCAACATAAATTATCCATTAATCAACTATGTATTACCTTTTACAGGGTAATAAGGCATAATTGTAAGAGGTACAAAATATATTGAATTTCAGGGATTTATAAGTTAGTTACATAAAATATGGATATATATATATATATATATATATATATATATAACCACTTGTTGGCTTATATAAAACAGGTGTTTACTTCTTGCAAGTCCAGATTCTACAAAGTCCAAGATCAAGGGACCTGCAGATTTGGTGTGTAAGGAGGCGTCTGTTTATTGGTTCATAGGTGGTGCTTTCACTGTCTTCATATGATAAAAAGAGTCTAGCTAGATCTCTGTGTGTTTTTTATAATTATCTCTGGTTATTTACCTCCTTGGGAATTAGAAATTCAGCATACAAAGTTTAGAGACACAAACATTCAGAACATAAAATACTATTACAATTTGTATAAAATAGATATTTAAATATATTTATACATAAAATATAAAAGGTTTTGTATATAAAATCTGTAACTATTACAACCATACTGGTATATGTATAGGGATATATAGAAATAACCACAATAATGTATCCTGAATGGAAAGTAATTATTATAAGTTTAAATTACATGATGAATTTTAATTTCCTTTATGGTGTAGTAATACCTATCAAGATAAGAAATCAAAGCAATTACTTTATTCACTGATCATTGCTAGTGGCTTCTCTAGAGACAAAGGTAGAATAAATGTTGCTAGCATGTGAGTTTACAGATGTGCCAGCTGCATGGGTTACCACCAGTGGTCCGTGCATTAAAATCCCTGTGGTTCACTGACAGATGCACATCTTTTGGGCTGAGGCTCTACAGTGTCAATAGCATGCTGCTTTCTGGGAGAAAAAGGATGCTCTTTCCGTATCCATTTTATGTAAAGAGGTTGTCTAGGTACTGTTTATAATTCCCTAATGTAACAAACTTTAATGGCAAAAAACTTCTGTGAAATGACCCCTGAATATTTTGTGACTTCATTAAATATGGCTGAGTGTTCTAAATGTTTCAGTTTTGACATCCTGCCCCAACTGTATATCTTAAGAGATTACTTGGATGTAACTTTACAGGGGTATGCATATAAGTGTATGCATATATAAATACATATATGTGAATATGTAAAACATATATGTATATGTATAAATGTATGCATAAAATTTTAGGATGTACATTTATATATGTATATGCACATATAACATGGACATGTTTAAATGTATGTAACAACCAAAATCAGCAGTATGCAATTCACACATGTGTCTTTTAATCCCCATAATTCCAGGGTCTTTGTTTTCTCAATAGAATTTTAAAAATTAAAGTTTCAAGAACCAAAATTTAAAACCATCCTCCAAGGGTATACTGATTAAAATGTTAGTGTATAATAACCCAATTTTGGATAAGCTAGGCGAGTGGTGGCGAACCTAAGGCACGCGTGTCACTGTGAGCTGTTCGTGTCATTGAAAGATCTAAGTGATCACCATAGTTCATGCTATCAGTGAAAACTGACATTTATCTTTCTTATGTTAATATCTCCTTACTGACAGTAGGAGCTGGCATTTTTGAGTAATGAACAATGTCTTATCTGCCCTGCAGAAATGTGAGGGAACACTTCTTATGGTTTTCTTTTTTCTACTAATTGTTAATTACCATTAACTCCAGAAATCTCCTCATTCTGGTTCTAAGCACAACATTTATTGAACTCTTGTGTTTACAAATATAGAAAAGACTTTCAAACAAACTTTTCATTAAATACTATTTTTACTTAATTTGTAGTTGATAGATTCTTGTTAAAATGTTTTAATTATGGGATTTATTAAAATCTCACCAGATCTTTTTGCAGTAACACCTTATAATCTGATGGCATTTTTTGTAATATATGACCTACATTTGTTTTCAATATTTTCTTTCTTGTGAATAGTTTTCTTTAACTATTTTCATTTTGGTGGTGGAGAAAATGTGTTAGTTATTTATATACTGTGTCACTCAAACCCAAATTTAGATGATGAGATTATTTTATCGATAATTCATTAGACTCATGGTCATTCTGTTTATTCCTGTTCACAGGTATTACTAATTTTGTTTCCACTCCCATCTTTTATATCTTCCACTTGAATTCTAGTGATTCTAAAGATCAGGGCTTAGTCTTTCAAAAATAAAGAAAATCTCTGTCATGCTAGCATGTGTCATTAACCCCAGCTGATTGGGAAGCTGAAGCAGGAGCATCACTTAATCCTGAGAGTTTAAGAACAGCATGTGCAACAATAAGATCCTGTCACAAGCAAAGAAACACAAACTTAAGCATAAAGCACCTTCCAGAAAACAGTTAAGTAGACTTTCTTCATTAATACACATTTGCAGACAAAATATTTTTAGAAACATGATTGTATTCAAATTCTTATGTATAAGAGTCTATTTATTCAGTTTTGTGGATTTCATCATTGCTTATCTGTCTGTATTATTTGAAGCTAGATTCTGTATAAACAAGTTACTTCTTAAATCCTTTTTCAAATATATCACAGTTGTTTCTGCATCCTGCCACTGTTTATGGTACAGATTCCTGACAGCTGTGTCTGAGAAGTAGGCTACAGACACAGTGATTGTCATCGCCTGTCACTACCAGGCATTTCTGTTTTGAAGATAATGTCAACAAAGTGACCAGACTTTATTACTATTGCTGCTGAATTTTCCTGCCTTGCTCAACACTGTGCCTTCCATGATTTTCTTTATGAAGTGCTGCAAAACTCTCATCTGTGAAGCTGGAGACACAATGGCTCACTGCCATGTCCTTATCCACTCATCTTGCGACAGGAAGAGAAGGAATAAATAAACAAGAGGGCATATAGCTTCTTGATGGTAGCGTTTCACACAGTGGTATCACTTCTCTGGGGCTGTTCCACACCTCCATGGTGATCAGCAAACTATGACAACTCGTGGGTATACTGGAATGTTATGAAACCAAGCTTTCAGCTTGTCAACCTTCTGAAAATATAGACACTAAGAAACTATAAACTCTTAACATATAAACTTACCATTTATACTTTTTATAAAGTGTTTATGTTATTTTAAAAAAGAATTTGTGAAATATTCTGAACATTGCGTCTTCAGCTAGGCCTTAGAGTTAATGAGTTTAGGAAATCCTCCCATGATTTTAACATTCATGAGAAGGAAAATGTCGTTCCAGAGAAATTTCAGATAGATCATTTTCAATTTTGAAATCTAATGAAAATACATGTTCTTATTTGACTTTAGACTGTCAACTTCTCTTCACAGGTAGGATTCTGGTTCTCAGAAGTCAGGTATGTGGGAGTTTCTATAAATGAGACTGTCTCACTTGGAAAAATGGTTAAATATCAACCTATAATCTATTATTTAGGATGGCCTTTTTATTCCCATTTCTTAACAGCTCCTAATGAAAAATGTTGTAGGTGGTTAGGACTGCATTTTGAAACATCTGTTGAAAGCAATCTCCGAAGTGATCATTAATTTCCAACCAAAACAAGAGCAAATGTGTGCCAAAACTATAAAATGCTTGATTTTTTGCATCAAGGGACTACTATATAGTACATCTGCTTTGCATTTAGATATGAAATTTCAGGAGGCATTTTTTTTTTTGTCTCATGATCTCTCACTTGCCAGGCAGGCACTGTGCTGCTAAACTATAGCCCCAGCCCACAAGTGGACCTTTGGTAAAACAGAAAATGACCAATTTGTGTAAAATGCACTGAAAGGGATTCCAGCCTATTTCAGTTGTGGCTGAACTAGACCAAGTCATATCCACATAGGTGATGTATTCAATTAATTGCCAAATTGCATACTTTGATTTTTTTCTATGATGTCATGATTTTTTTAAAAAAATATACCTCTACCATCAAAAAATGCTTTTCTGAGGGCTGTAAAAATAGGCAAGGCAAAAGCAGAATTTAAGTATAATTAGAGGAACAGAATCTATTCCAGGTGGATTTATATTTAGTGCAATGTACAATGATAAAAATAAGAAACAAAACACTCATGTCACCTTAAGAAAAACAAACACCAATACTGAAGTTACGTGAATATTCTTTGTGATTTGCTTATTTTAGTTTACCCTTAAATATAATTGTTAT
>PVJX010020443.1:0-27285 GCA_004027295.1 Dolichotis patagonum | reverse complement strand
GGACCCAGGGGACATGGAACAACTCCAGTGAGCATCAAAAACTGACACAGGAACACAACACAAGCCTCAGGCAGCTCAGCAGCAGCTGCACTGTTGGGAGCTGCTCGGGACTAAACCACGGAGTAGACACACAGGGTAAATGACACCAAGGGGTTGCAACCAGGAACATAAAGGACGAGCAACTGGTTTATTGCCCAATAAATAAATTCCAATGAAAACAAAGTAGGAGAGAAACCTACCTAGATTAAACAAGACTTAAGAGGCTTATCAGCCAAATGTTTGGATTGTGAACATGGCAACTGTTTGAAGCAAATTATGAGGCAACCAGGGAAATGTGAACACAGATTGGATGTTGATAGCATTAAGGAATTGCTGCTACATTGTTAGAAGGAATAATGGTATTATAATCCTTCCCAAATCTTTACCTTGTAAAGAAACAAAAGTATTGACAAATGAAATGACAGATGTCCAGGATTTGCTTCAAAATAACCCAGTGGTGGGGGCTGGCACTTATCAGAAGAAGGGTAGATTATAGGTAAAATAAAGTCGGTCATCAGCCTCTAACAGTTGGAACAGAATGCACGGAAGTTCATTAAACTCTCTCTCTCTCTCTCTACTTTGGTGTATGTTTAAATTTTTCAATAACAAAAAGTTTCTGCATAGTGCTCCGTGGGGAGGAATTAGCTCCACAAATGTTCATTCTTTCTCTTATCAGATAGGCCTGAAATAACAGGCAGAGCAGGGACCTGCTGAAACCAAGCAGGAGGTCCAGAGTGGACCTAATGGCAGCAGCGCCACGGCTGTGGCACGTTCATCTCTCCTGTTCGGCCCAGAACCCTCTTCAGAGGCTGGGGCTGAGGCGGCGGAGGCCGAGGCCGACACCGCGTTGTGTAAGTGAAACCCCGGTGCTCAGCAATTCTCCTACCTAGGTGCCAGCGGTTTCTATAGAAACCACTAGAGAAATGGTATTTCAGAGCGCACAGAGAGGCTCACTGGCCTCTTCCGGCTTTGTTCACACTTGCCCGTCAGCATCTGGGATCCAGCCTATCAAAGCGGCCCTGGCGGCTCACTTTTAAAATAGGTACAGCTCATTAGAAGGCACCTGCTCTCAAACGTTTCCAAGGCAACAGAGGCCCCAAGACACCCCTCTCTAAATTCATTAGCATTTAACACTCCTTAATGAGGCTTAAAGATGGCGCGGTTTAATAACCATATGCTGGGGGAGGACACCTTCCCCTCCAACAGTTCGGAGTGACGGATGAGCCGTCCCGGCTCCCCGAGGACCAGATGGCACCAGGGGCCATTGGGGTCTCCTGGGAGGTCTCCCTTGTTCCCAGAGCCTCCCTTGGGTGCTCAGCAGTGGGTCATGACCTAAAGTGACCGGGGTGAGGCCTGGCCAGGGTGACCTTGTTTCTGGCCCTCGTCCCCTGAATGGGCCCTCCATGGTCCCCATCCACGCAGTCCCTCTGTGTCATGCCCTGCTGTGCCAGTGTGTCTCTTACATTGCTCATGTCTAACGTACCCTGGCTTAACTCTACCCAGAAGACCCTTATGCAGCCCTTAAAGCACTCTACAAACCAGGCCTCCCAGCCGCGCTTCTCTCCACGGCAGCCCCCGGCACTGCGCTCCTGCTGTCCACACTGGCGGCCCCTTGATGGTGAGGACAGGCGGAGCCCCACGGCACAGGCCTCTCCCACCTCCAGACGGGGGGCTCAGAGCCCCTGCAGAGGGAAGCCAAGTGACAACTCAGGACATGGGTGGGACTGGAGCCAGACAGACAGGAAGCGTGTGACCCCCAGCACCACCACCCCAGGGAGGTGCAGACAGCCCCCAGCAGAGCCCAGGGCTCTGCAGCACTCCGGGGGACTCCTGGGCAGCGCTTCCAGGTGAGAATGGGACACAGCTTCCTCTGGAGGGGGCAGCACCTCACCCAGCACCTCCCTTCAGGCGACGGGGCCTGGCAGCAGCAGAGGGTCCCCAGGACAGCCTGCTGGGATTGGTCCACTCACAGCCCAGGAACTTTCTGCAGGGAAGGTCTCGGGGTCCAGAGCTGGAGGAGACACAGAGAGAGGCCGCCAACATCATCCCCTGGCCGGGGTGGGGCGTGGCCTGAGTCACTCCCTGGCCTGTTGCCGGGAAGGCAGGTGCCGGCTGGCGTCCTGTGTGGGTTGCACAGGCCCTCCCGATGCTCCTGGGGGACCCGGGCTGTGCTTCCCACCATGATACTAAGTTCCGTGTCCGGTTCCTTCCCTGCATTCTAAGCACCCACACTTATCCGGCAATAAGTAATTCATTTTTCCCTTTTAAAAATTTAATCAAAGACACAGGAGCATGTCTTTCCAGGCTTCTGATCAGCCCACCATGCTCATGTCGCTGCACTGGGTCAGAACATCTTCTGCCGAGAGCCCGGGAACTGGACCTGGTGGTCAGGGGCGCGGCCCTGGGGCCGGGAAAGGTACACCCCTGCCCAGCACCAGCTCCCAGCTGCCAACCATCACCAGCTTGTGGAGGGCAGCCTCTGCTGCAAGGGCCATCGGGGGCACCCACTGTGTGCCACGTGTGACCTTCCTGAGTCCTGACAGCCGCCCTGGGAAGTCAAGATGCCAGGGCCACTGCAGAGGAGGCCACTGGGGTTCAGAGAGTGCAGTGTCCTGCCGGGGCCCCACGGGCAGCTGAAGGCAGCAGCGCCCTCACACAAGTCTGTAGCTCGACATGAGCCCCGACCCTTCCGTGCCATAGGTACCCCAGGCCAGGTGTCACCCAGCACCAGGCGCAGAGTAGCTGCTCAGTTAGGCTTGCCGAGCCCACGGAGAAACTGTCACGTTGGAGACTGTGAAATTCTAAATGACAGATACAGAACCAGAGGGAAGCAAGAAAGGCAGAAATAGACAATTACACATGTATCTATGTTGCTGATCTGCTCAAGTGAAAAATTGGTTTTCCTCACTTTACACCAGAGCTGTACATTAAAACCGGGTTCTAACAATACGGGCCCCGCCCCATCCCCACCCCAGCAGCCCAGCTCTGAGGAGCCCCAGTGTGCATGCCAGCCGCTCCCCAGCACCCTAAAGCTAAAGAGGCAAATCGGGGAGACACTGGAGAGAGGGAGATGGAAGAGGAGGGCTCAGTACTCATCACCCCAAAACATGAGGCCTGCCAGGTTCCAGCGGGTCTCTAGGCTCTAAGGGGGACAGGGGTCTGTTTCTCTCATGAACCAAAAAAGGTCCCTTGAGGGTGGTCCTGGGCTTACCACGGGGATGCCCAGTGCCCAGCCTGGCTCTGAGCTACCATCCTGTCCCCGCATGCACTCTCAAAGCCAGGCTCAGGCCATCCCGCTTCTGGGGCCACAGGACTGGGGGTGCAGAGGACAGAGACTCAGCCCACCTCGCCACGGCCACCTGCAGCTGCACAGCCACAAGTGCTGGGGGGGGCCATAGAGGCTGAAGTGTACGTGTGTGTGCACATGTGTGGGACCCACCCAGGGCCCAGAAGCTGGGTCCCAGCATCCCCCAGTAAGGACAGGGCTAGCAGGCCCCAGGACCCGCTTCCCTGCCCACTGGAGCTCGGCCACCCCGGCCCAGCCCCTTCCACACACCTCCCGGTCTGTGCACAGAGGCCCCCCGGGGACCATGCGTCCCTCCGGAGCCAGCAGGGAGTAGTATCGAGAGCCTCAAGCCCACACAAGCCCTTTGATCAATTCCATGTCTCAGAAATTAGACGTTTGCCTTGATGCTGTAATAAAGCAAGTACTAGCAATATTACAAATAGCCAACAATAAAAGACGGGTTAAATACATTGTGGCATATTGGGTAATTATTAAAAATTATAGCATCCAAAACCTTTCTAACAATATGGGAAATGCTAACGATATCATATTAAGCTGGGGGGGAAATTATATAAAAATGTAAATATACATGCACTAAAAAGCTGGAAGGAAGGGTAGCGGCTCTTAGCTAGCAGTGGCGGGGCTGAAATTTAGCAGGTTATTTTCCTCCTTGGCATCTTCTGCTGTTCAAGCAGCTGGACGAGTGTCCCCCGTTTTCATAGTCACACTGACCCCACTTACATTCCGAAGTTGTGGGGGGCATTGAGGTCTCCCGTGCTCTTTTGCACTTCTACTCCTGTACCTTCTTTGTACCTCAAGTCCCACGGGGACCCCACCTCGGGCTTCTCCTCAGTTTTTGGCCCCTCACGCCATGCACAGGCAGGAGGGGAAGGCACCTGGCTGCTGCCAGCCCAGCTGGCACCCCACAAGGTGGTGCCCACCATGTATCAGGGCAGAGGGGGTCCCAGCCCTGGTCACCCCTCCTCAGCCAGCTGTCATGCGCAGTGGCCAGCCCGTTGCACTCACCAGCAGAAGGCATCTCCTGTGACCTCTTTAACCCCCGTGACCCAAAGCAAGGTCCCCACACATGTGCTTGGCAAATGTCCAAGGCTAAACGAGGTGAAGCAGACGACCGGGACTTTTTATAAAAATATTAAGCCAAAGCTATAATTGAAAGTGGAGAAATCTGATTGCTGTCAGGGCACAGAGAAGGAGGGTGAGCAAAGCCATCCACCCCTCGTCACCACGCAGAATGTGGCGTCATGTGGGGACCGCCTGGCGCGGTAAGGACAGCATAGGCCACTTGGCTCCTCCCAGCCGCATGTGGATCCGCCAAGGAGCTCCACGCCGTCTCTTTGAATGTGACAAAGGCTGTGGCTGCCAGGAAGGGTGCCCACTGTGTGACGGGGTCCACAGAGCACCACGTGCTTGGGCCACGCATGGCAGCGCTGCTGGGCAGAGCACAGACTGCCCCACGCCCGCTCTGCCGTCTCCACAGAGTTCCAGCGTGGGCTCCTGGGGGTCAGTGCCATTGTCATTCAAGACTGGCTGCACCACAGGCCAGCAAGCTCTCCACGGACTCCTACGGAAACTGCACGAAACACACAGAGACTCAGCCAACAGAGCTCCGGCTGGGAGACAGATGACAGCTTGGACAAGGGACCCATGCAGAGGTGAGCACTGGTTTCCTCTTCTTCCTTTTCATTTTGCTCATTTTCTCTGTCTGTTTTACTCTCAGACCAGGACCCGGATGGATCCGGATGGACCTGCAGGAACAGCCTCTAAGTGTACCAAGCAAGAAGCAACAGAACCGACAGAGCAACACACACCTGCAATTACAGGTCAGAGCCGTCCACACTCACCCTTCCAGACTGCAAGAGCACACACAGGCAAACCCAGCAAAACACAGAGCAGCAGACACCACCGGCCACCAGCCTGGACACAGTCACTCAGGGGACAACAGCCCAACGGCAGTGTCCCCCTTCTTTCCAAGACAGCATGCACTGCCCTGCCACACACGCCATGCTCCGGACAATAAAACCAACCTCAAATCCTAAAACTACAACCAGAGAAGGTACGTTTAGGATTGCAACAGAATGAAGGATTAATAGCAAAAAAGGTACCTGGAAAATCTCTGCATATTGGAAAATTAAACAGCACACTTCGAAACCCACATGTCGGTCAAAATGAAATTGACATGATGTGTGAGACCAACCCATGAGTCAAAGAGGAAGTCGAAATAAAACAAAGGGGAAAAAAAGAAATTAAAATTAAAACAGCCTATCAATATTTGCAGGATACAGATGAAGCAGTCCTTGGAGGAAAACACACAACGTTTAAAGGTTTTTATTAAAAAAGAAGATCGCATGTCAATATCTGAACTTGGCTTCTTAAGAAATTAAAAAACACTCCTAGGCACAGCCTAAGAGAAATAAAACCACATCCAAACAAACACTTTATAAAGGAAAACTCATAACAGTATTGTTCAAAACAGCCAAAAAGCAGAGACAATACGAACTGTCCATCAGTGGCGGACGGACGAATAGGATGCAGCACCCAAGCTGAGCCAACGCCATCACGATGTGGGAGGACCCGGTCAGCAGCCAGCGTGTGAGAGAAAGCCTGGGGACCAAGTATCGGGGGCCTCAAAGTATCTGTGACATTCACCTCCAAGGTTTGATCAGCTGTCACAGTGAAGACTAGGAAAATCCTTTCAGAAGGCAGAAGAAAGAGAAGAGGAACTGGGCAACTAGCAGAAAGTTTCTTAAAGTAATATAATCGATGTTCTAAGAGGGGAGAGAAAATTGAGTCATATAAATGTTCAGTGGAAATTACAAAAGGGGACCCAGGTGTGGTGGTGCACACCTGTAATTCCGGCACTGAGGAGGCTGAGGCAGGAGGACTACCACAAGTTCAAGGCCAGCTTGGACTATGTAGTGAGTTCGAGGCCAGCCTAAACTACATGGCAAGATACTGACTCAAAACAACAACAATAACAATGAATAAAATAAAATATCAAAACACAGTTAATCTAGTAGCCAAGGCAGTTACCAAGTGACTAACAGGAGGGTTGTGGATACACTGTGGATACACTGGGCAAAGGGATAGTGCACAGCCCACTGGAATAGAAGGGGACAGTGTCAGAATTGGGGCAGCTGAAAGCTGAGGAATCATTTACTTCTGGCACTTTGCACTTAATACCCTGGAATCAAGCCGGATATGCTGACACAGGTGTATAGTCCCAGCACTCAGGAGGCTGAGGCAGGAAGATCGTTGCAAGTTCAAGACTAACCTGGGCTGCAAAGTGAGCTCCAGGCCAGCCTGAACTACATAACAACGCTCTGTCTCAAAAAGACAAAAAAAAAAAAAGTGAAAGAATAGGAACAAATAAAAAAGAACAACAAAAAAGAAAAAAAAAAACAGAAACAAAGAACAAGTGTCACAAAGCAGTAGCAAATATGGTAACTATTACTCCAACCATACTGATAATTACTTTGAAGTATCAATGGCTTAAATGCACCAATTAAAACATAGAGATTATCAGAATAAATGAAAACTAACATCTAACTACATACTGTGTACCTAAGAGCTAAATGCAAGATGGGTAGAGCACAGAGGGAGGGATGAAAAGGCAGCTGAGCTAGGTCATGTGTGGGCACCAAGTCCCCACAAGGGATGGGAGCATCAGGGATGACACACGTGAACTGATAAATATATGAAAACTGAGGGATAGTAGGAAAAGTAAGTGGATAGAGCAAGGTGTGCCATCGACTGAAAGAAGCGGAAGTAGCTATCTTAATTTAAGACAAAACCAGTTTCAGGGCAAGCGAAGTCACCAGGAATTAAGGAAGGTGTCACATAGCTGAATCCACAGCAGCCTGCATGCCCGTCAGCAGTCGACCGCATAAAGAGAACGTGGCATCTGAATCACGGAATACTACTCGGCTATAAAGAACGGCAGATTTGAGACATTGTAGGAAAAATGGATACACCTGGAAAGCGTAATGTTGCGTGAAATACACCAGACACACAAGCTTAAATACCTACCAGGCCGCTCATTTGAGTGAGGCAAAGCAGAAACAAAGAAAATGGCAGAAGATGAACCGAAAGGGACAGGGGGATGGATCTCTCCCGTGGTCCAAGGGAACAAGGAGGGGGAGAGGAGGGAGGGGAAGGGGAGACAGGAAAAATAAAGACGGCCGAGTGCAGGGACGGAATAGCCCCGTGGATGTGAACACTGTGGGCCGAAACACGAGCTAAGACAAGACCTGGAGGAGGAGGAGGCAGGGGAAGGGTTAACACAGGAAAGGAGCCGGTGTGAACAGGAACCTCGCCCCAGGACCAGCGTGCACTACAGGAACCGCAAGCAGGCACAAACAAAGTTAACAATTTTAAGAGACACATTACATGATGATGAAAGGGTCAATTCCGCAGGAATATATAACATTAAGCTTAGAAGAGTATGCTTCTAACAAGAAAACAGCAAAACACAGGAGGCCAAAACACCGATAGAACCACAAGAGAAATGGGTAATCTGTTATTGTATTTGGAGACTTTAATACTTTTCTATCAGAAATGAAGAGATTCAGCAGGCAGAAAATCTGTAAGGACATAGCCAAACCCAACAAGAGCATCCATCACCTGGACATAACTACATATAACTGCCGTCCACAGCGTCTTTACCTGGGCCTAATGCAACATGATTTCTGTCAACTTTACACGCTGAGTTCGAGAGAGACACATTGCCGGCCCTGCACACACCCCAGCAAGGGTAAAGGAGCAGAAATCTTCCAAGGCTGCTCTCGGATCACAATAAAACCCACCTAGAAATCAGTAATAGCATGACAGCTGGAAAATCCCAAAATACACAAGAGACTAAATAACACACTCCCAAATAACACCTGAGCTGAGGAAGAAAGCTCAGGAGAAAATTTTAAATAGGTTGAGTTAAATAAAAATGGAAATACAACTTACCAATATTCGTGGGATGTAGTAAAAACAGGACTTAGAGGGATATTTAAGGTATTGAGAGCTTTTATAAGAAAAGATGAAAGATCTGAGGTAAATAATCTAAGCTTCTCACCTTAGGAAACTTAAAATAAAAAAGCAAATTAAATCCAGAGGAGAAGGAAGATGGAAGGAGGGAAGGAAGAAAAGAAATAATACAACATTAGAGCAAAAATCAATGTAATTGAAAATAGAAAACTAACAGAAAAATCAATTAAAAAAAAAGCTCATTCTTTAAGAAAATCATGAAGTCTATAGCCATGCTAACTAAGAAACAAAGACAGGACACAAATCATTAATATGAAAAATGAGAGAGGACAGTCACTATGGATAGCATGTCATTAGAAGAATAACAGAATAAAATGGACATTATGCCCACAGATTCAAAAGCTTAAATAAAATGGACCAATCCCTTGAAACACAAGTCCAAGGTCATGGCATGTTGGTGCAGGCCTGTAATCCCAGCAATCAGGAAGCTGAGGCAGGAGGATTGCTGTGAGTTTAAGGCCAGCCTAATCTACACAGCAAGACCTGACCCCCCCAAAAAAGGAAAAGAAATGATTTCATCTACATAAAGTGCCCATAATAAACAAATCTACAAGGATGGAAACTAGATTAGAGATTAGATGTTGCTAATGCAGCAGGGACCTGCTAAAGACACAGGTTTCTTTTTGAAGTGATAAAAATGTTCTAAATTAAGTGTGGTGATGGCTGCGTTACTCTGAGAACATACTAAAAACCAATGGACCATCTATTCCAAATGAGTGATTGTGTACTATGTGCATAAACCTGCTATCAAAAAATACAGATTGGGTATTTAACCCACATTAAGACAAAATGTTAAGTATTTAATTTATATTAAGACAAAAATGATTTGGGGGGACTCTTTTAGTTATAGCAAAGCTAAAATCAGTTTTCAAGTAAAAAGAATTGTGAATCAGTATTTTTTTAAACATTAGCTGGGTATGGTGGTACATGCCCTTAACCCCAGCACTCAGAAGGCTGAGGCAGGAGGCTCACTGTGAGTTTCAGGTCAGCCTGGGCTCCGCAAGCGAGTCCAAAGCCAGAACAACACATCATGGAGACCCTGTCTCGAAATCCAGTTTTTTACTTAAATTTTTCAAAAACCTCAAGGAAAGAAGTGTTCAGTGTAGCACCGATCGTATGTCAGTGGCAAATGTAGTATGAAGGAGTCACCTGTTAAGAGTCATGTAAATGCTCCCTGCAGCGTCACGCCAGGTCCAGGGAACCCATTCCACGTTTCCGAGCATGAGGAAGCAAAACCACCCCAAGGCGAGGTGGCGGTCCTGGCACTGGTCCTGCGCGTGTCATGGGCTCCAGCGCCCACACACCGCTCCAGGCAGCTCTCGCACTGTTTTCAAGCAGGAATCTTCTGACCCAGCCCCAGGAAGTGGCCGCTGAGTGAGGCTGCGAGGAGGTCCGAACTGGAGACACAAAAGTTCTGGGTTCTGAGGGTAGGGATCCTGAGGGTCAGATGTCCGCCTCTTCCAAGATTTGGGACCACCCGGGAGACACCCAGGGGCTCCTGCCTGCACGCGAAGGCGGCCAAGTAGGCAGAGAAATCCACCAAATGTCCCGGAAAGACGCTCTCCGCGGGGACTCCGCAGTCCCTCGAAGGACTGGACTGGACTGTCTCCGTCGCCAGGCCCTGGGGCAAAGCCTGGAGTCTGGCGGGGCTCAGGAAAGGTCCGTGACACATCACCGTCCTCTCCCGTGGCAGGGGAGGGGGAATTTAGACCTAGACCCGGGTGCGGAGCCGAGTCTCGGCTGCCTGGTTCCGGCACTGAGAGCCGGGCGGTCCAGAATCTGTCCCCTCTCCTGCGCCGGCCGGGAGCAGCCGGCCCCATGCAGGTGTCCAGAGGCAGAACGCGCAGCTGGGGGCCAGCGCTCCTCCAGGGCCGAGACCAGGGAGTCCGCCTCCCAGAGGACCTGCAAGGGCCCGGACATCAAACCACCAGCTGTAAGATGTGGCGCCACTGCCAACCAGCTGTGCGCCTGAGCCCTTTTGTGCCCCATGCCCTCTCTGCCAGGGCAGCCGGGGTGGGGGCCGCGGCGCCTGGGCCTGCAGCGGGGAGACAGAGCGCTCCCACAGCAGCTCAGCAGCGCCCCCACAGGGCAGCGCGCCATCGGCGCAGGACGTGCGCGGAGCTCCGGAGCCGCCCACAGGCTGGAGTCCCGGGAAGCCGAGGCCCTCTGCTCCCCCACCTCTGGCTCCCTTAGTCTTTGGGGCTCAGCTACTTACAAGTTCGCTCTGCAGCAGAGCTTCGTCGGAACCGTACAAAGTACACCAAGTCCAAATAAAAAGGCATTTTAATATAAAATGGATGAAAGAGACAAATGGAGAGTAATCAAAACCTCATTAGGGCAAACCAGCAACCTGCCCACAACGCCACGGAAACTGATGGTGCTGGGAGCCAAGGAGGCGAAGCCGCACCTTCCAGACAGCTGTCGGGGGATGCAGACCGCAAGGGAGCTCCTGCCCGTAGGGGAAGGCGTGGAAAAACACTCAGAAGCCTCACCTGGGCGCCCCGACCCTCGCTCCCAACAAGCAAAACGCTAGCTAGCCTCACCAGTTTTGAAAGCTCTCCATGCCCAACCCCCGCCCACCCTGGGACCCTGGGACAGCACAGGCCCCGCCCACCACAGGGCCGGAAAGGCCCCGCCCAGGGAGGCTCTGACCCCAGCCCCAAGCCGACCAGCTCCCCAACCCTGGTACAAGCCCCACGCAGGAGGGGACACCCACAGTCAGGGCCCAAGAGGAGTAGGTTAATGAATTGTGGCTCACGCTCTACTTCCACTGGGTAGGTTAATTACTTGGGGTTTTCTAAATCGGCCTTGATGGGCGCTATTAGTCATTCTTACAAAGGTTTCTCCCCCAGGGACCTTGCATTAAGTGGTGGGAGGACACCAGGGAAGGAGGCAGAATCTCTGCCCCCGGGGAGGCCACAGTCCACCCCGACAGGACAGCTGCAGGCTGCGCAAGGGTCCTATGGGGTCCTATCGGGCGTGTCACCTGCAGGGAGGGAGGACAGGATGTGTCCGCCGAGGGTCTGCGTGAAGCTCCACAAAGAGGTCAAGAAACCCACTGGAGGGCCGGACGTCAAGTCATCCCTTTCAACACTTTGTAGAAACAAAAGATGTAGAACAAGCATGTAATATTGATGATTCCTGTCGGAGCTACACCGGGTGTGTGGGAGGCCGGCTGCCTCAGAGCCGATCTTAGCCGGAGGATCCCAGGCGGGTGCAGTGGCGCGGAGGCTTCACACGAGCCAGGGCGCAGCGCTGAGAGCACAGGTGGGGCGCGAGTGCCGGCAACTGCCTTTCTCAAGCTAGAGTAGGAGGCAAACGTCAAAAGACCACTGGGCGTCCTGCCACCGGCTGTCAGCCCCGCAGCCGAGACCCGGGAGAGGAACTGGGGCACAGTCCTGGCTTCCCAGCTCCAGGAGCCAGCGTCCTACATTCCCAGGGCTGCTCCAGTTTGCAAGGCCCAACCTGCTCTCCTAAGAAGTGACTTGCCGAGGCTGGGGCTCCGAGGCTTAGCCTTGCAGACAGCGTGAGTCGCTGAACATTCGATGTGATTTCCAAGCCTCTGTGTGAGCTTAACAAACCTGATTCACCACCTAAGGAGGGGTGGGTTGCCTTTATTAGCTACCCTAACTTTTAGCTCAAAATACAGAAAAAGAAATTGAAGGTGGCCTCCATGGGACATGCTCCAGGGTGCTGGCTGGCCCCAGAGGGCTGGGTCTGTGTCCCAACCTTCCCAACAACTCTGTCGCACCAGGCACGCAGCCAGGGCACCACCAGACAGAAACCGTCACACACCAGGGAACTGAGAGCCCAGCACTGCTGCTGGAGGACAGCTCACCACAGCACACCCCGCTTAGGCAGGCCCACCCAGGCCCTCCTGCCTCTGCTGCACTTGTGAAGGGCAGCTGGCCTCTTGTTCCACCTACTGGAGATGCCAGGGGATGGCCTCTGGCCCAGACTTGTGGCAGGTGGGTGCTCTGTGGGCTCTGTGGACTCCACCACAATTGCCCATGTGGACACACAGGTGCTCCTGAGCACCTACTCTGGCCCAGGCCCCATGGGAGTTGCGGCACAGAGGTGAGGACTAGTTGGGAATGGAGGGCCACGCAGATGGGAAAGGTAGTCGAATCACTGAGGTGGGTCACAGCCAGTGCACCCCCCCCCCAGGATGAAGGCTAAGGGAGCTCACAGCAGGGAAGCGAGGGGCTCCTCCTGTGCAGAGGCCCTCTGGGCAGTGGCTTCCCCAAGTGCAGCCCACACACAGACTTCCGCTTTGGCTCTTAAAGCCTGCTAGAAAGGCAGGGTCTGCTCACCACCCAGAATTGCTGAGGCAGAATTTGCACGCTAACGGGAGCCCAAGTGCTTTCCTGCACTTGTGTGAGTTTGAGGATCCGGCTTTAGAGACGACCTTGTCATACCCTTTACATTGCTGTGAGGAAGTCACACAGGTTCGCTGTGATTTTAGCCTCAGACCAGCCAGCGAAGCCAGTGGGAGAGGAAAGCCATGAGCCTCTTCTCCTGCAGCTCAGGACACTGAGCTGGTTGGGGGCTGGGGGCGTCTGGAGAAAGGGACTCCACAGTACAGGAAAAGCGGTACCACAGACACGGACATCTTGGCTGCCGGCTGACTCCCAAGTCCAAGCCTGCTGCCAGGAGGAAGCGGGCGGAAAGCACAGGACAGGAGCACCAGGCCCCTTCGAGGAAGCGAGCTGAGCTGCCTGTCGCAGAACAAGTCCTGCCGACCCGCTGGAAGTGGACTCAGGCACTCTGCAGTGACGAGATGTGCCTGGTCATCAGGCTGGAGGCAGAGATCGGCCAAGGGAAGACGGCAGGGGACCCAAGTAGCCCGTTGGCTGTCCTGAACCAGCGAGGCTAGAGAAGGCTGGGACACTGACGTTCATGTCACCAGGCTGTCTGAGGAATCATAAAATCCCATGCCTGGGATGTAGCTTAGAAGTCACCTATTTCACCAATTCATCAGACCCTAGACCCAAGATCCGTAAGGGGCTGCCCGGCCTCTACAGTCGTACTCCAAGGGTGCAGGGTTCACTAGCCTCCATCCTACTCCTTGCCATCAAAGTTTGGGCTCACTTTGACTCACCAATTAAGAGTTCTTGGACTCAAGGGGAAGGAAGTAAATCCCAAATACTGAAAAATCAAGTTGCACAATGTTTCTTACAGTATGATACAGAATACAATAAACTCGGTGGTTTGCTAAGAGATTGCAGCAAGAGAGGAAAGCCTTATGCACCCCCGGTGGCAAGCAATCCTTTGCCACCTAGAAAAGACAGTCCCTGAGCACAGTTTCTGCGAGGAAACCTGAACAGGGTACGGTAGTGGGCACCTGCCATGTCGGCCGCATCTGGCAGATTAGTCCTGATACAGCAGGGCAATGGAGGGTCCCTACATCACAGCCACCAGGCCATGCTACGGACGGTACAGAAATAAGTCCCAATAAGACTGTGTTGAAAAAAAACAGGTGGCAAGCTGGATTTTGCTTTAGGCTACAGTTTGCTCACCCCCGATACCTACATTCACATCTATTATTTTGAAGTGCAAAAAAAAAAGGTTTTGGAACCTCCTGCATGTCCAACATATGAGGTAGAATAGAAAACACAGTGAATGTCTGAATTTTTTAAAGTTTATGACTCTAAAGGGCACAATGCCATTGATCCTCCTCAAACCACACCCCCATCCGCCCCCACACCCTCATCCCATCACTGTGGTCGCCGTCACCGTGAAGCAGCTCTGGAATTCCTCTTTCTTGAGTATATTTTCAAGGTGTGAGCAAACACACTGTGATGCTGCTGTGCCCTCATCCACTTTACCTGCTGGGCACAGCACCACACAGCTTCTGGCTCTTCCCCTAAGCCAGAATGACCAGGGAAGGGAAAGGGGCAATGTTTCCAGTCAGTCCAGGACACTGAGGTTACAACAGTGCAACTAAAGACACTCAGGAAAGAGGACTCCAGGACTGCTTTACACAGGGTCAAGAACAAGCCAGGGTATAGCTCAGCTGTATGGTGCCTGCCTGGTAAGCATGAGGTCGTAAGTTCGATTCCCAGTACTGAAAGAAAGAGAGCGGCATGAATGACAGGATGAGTGTATTCGAAGAGCGGAGGAGGATTCTGAGAGGCATCCAGGCAATGCATCTTTTTAAAAATTTCAACATTCACTGTATATCTGGATCACGGCATGTAGGAAAGTAATTTAAGAAGTTGAAGAAATCTGATTCACTCTATCCACAGTAGCACATGTCACACACTGTTCTGGGAACTGGACCTACAGGAAGAGCAATCAAGAAAACACACTGAGTTAAAGGGATATCACTAACATTTTACAACACTGTAGTAACAGGAAGCCCCTTATAATCTGCCTGCAATGCAAAATCCAAAAGTGTGCATAAAAGCAAGACCAAACCATTTTTATACTACAAGAGAAACCACAGGGGAAAATCACAATAAAAGAAACACATCAAAATGTCACAAGTTGTTTCCCTTTGGCTGGCTAGATTCCTCCTCTGTCTTTCCCTGGATTTCCCAACTTCACTGTTTGATTCCGCGGTACTTGTATAACACACACTCCTCCCAGTGGAGCCGGAGGGAGAAGCTGGCTTCCTCTGTAAGTAAGCTAAGGCCCTGGAGCCTCCTGCTTCCCCTGCGGGGCCCTCTGTCGCCCAGGCGGGCGCTCAGCAGAGGCCAGGCTGCTTGCAGCTGATGCAGCGGTCAGCACCAGGGATAGAGGCAGGGGCCAGGCTGGGCGGAGCCCCAGATGGGAGGCCCTGAGAGCAGTCTTGCTAAGTCCCTTCTAAGGCACAGGTAGCACTTGTCAGAGCAGAAATGAGTGTTGTCCCCCAGGGCTCAGCTGATGCAAATGGAACCACCACCCCCTCTGCATGTGACCCGGCGGGGGAGGAGTGTTGGTTAAAAGGAAATAAAAACAAATAGCGGCACAGATCCCTTTACCCACATTATTAGCTTGCGAGAGACTCGCAGACATGCCAATACCAGTCACAGCAACATCTGCTTCTAATTGCTTCTGCCCCGGCATTTTTGGAGCCTGTCAGCTGGCGTCTGCCCTGAGAGGAAACCCGATATTTTTAACAAACTCTGAAAGTCAAATGGTGTCTGTGGTGAGTAACTTCTTATGGGTTTGGTCTTTGAGACTAAAATCGGGGTGCACCAGGAGAGGTGGCCATCAAGAGGAGCCCGGTGACCAGGCGGCCCCACTCCAAATGCCATGACTAAGGTTTTCCAACTTGCACAATACACTCAAATGTTTCGTTGAGTTTATCATGCATTTACACCCTAAATATAAAGCATTCTGTTGTGTGGTGTTTTTGGGTGGGGGTTGGTGTGGGCTTTTGTTTTTTTTAATTCCACTGTGTCCACTTCTTTCTGGGTAATTTTCTCTCTTCTCCAAATACCTTTGTCAAGGAGGGCCCTTGTGGGTGAGCTTGTAATGGGTAAATGCAGCCGTGCTGCTGCTTTCGAAGTCCCCGCCTCGCTCCTGACAAGTACCCATCTGCCTCCTGAAGTACCTGGAGTCGGATCTCATCTGGGGACAGAATGTCCCATTCTCTCTAAGAAAGGGCCTGTGTTCTAGTTTGCTTAGGAAGTGGAGCAGGCAAACCCATCGGCAGCCTTCCAGGAAGGGCCCTCCAGGACACCTGTCCCCCTTCCCCAATCGCACAGCCTGGCCAGGATGGCTCAGGAGGCCACTGGCCGCTCTCATGCTGACACGGCAGACACAGCAGGGTGAGGCCCTGAGCCCCGGGACCCCAAACGGAGGATACACTGACTTTCTGAGTCAGCCTGGGTGCAGGCAGCACAGGGTGGCTTGAGCTCTCTGGGGCACTGGGCTGCACCCGCTCCGGCCCACATGGTGCTGCCTCGGGAAGTCATAAGAATCCCTGAGGCTCTGCTCAAAAACCTCCTGGGCCCCTCACTGTGAACCCGCAGCAGGCTCTGCGTTGGGTCAAGCAGGTCACCAGCCCCACACACATCACGTTCCCCCTCCCCCTCCCGTGGTGCACGCTTCATGGCTGCCGTCCTCCTCCATCCGCTCACTCGGGCAATGGGCTGTTCTTAAGTTCTAAAAGTGAGGTAGGTGTCTGCAGCAGGGGCACAAAGCTTCCCACCCTGAGAGCTTACATTTGAGTGGAGGGATCTCAGCACATCAGTCAGCTCGAAAAACCCACAGGAAACAAACACAGTGGCTCTGTAATCCCAGAACTCCGGGAAGCCGAAGCAGAAGGATCACAGGTGCAAGGCCAGACTGGGCAATTCAGTGCCTTAGTGAGGCCCCATATTGAAATAAAAAATGTGAGCTATCCACATTGTATAGAAAAAAAAATCACAACACACCAGTTGTCAATAACAGGCAGAGAGGTCTAATGTAGCATAATGAACACCAAGGGGTCGGGGCATGGAAGGCCTCACCAAGAAGTAGCCTCTGAGTAGCATCCTGCAGGAGGGAGGGAGCTAACTGTAGAGAAAAGTGGGAGAAAACTGGCCCACTTTCCACCCAGCACAGGAGTGGCAAGTGCATAGGCCCTGTGGCAGGAGTGCAGAGGTGATCTAGGAAAGGCAGACAGGACTGGAGAAGGGGTGAAGCGAGTACAAGGAGATGATTTAGGCCTTGCCTGCCACTGGCTCTTACTGAGATTGAGATGGGAACCGGATTCCTAACAATCTCCCTTGGGAGACAGTAGACCACTCTGGCTGCCTGGAGGAGTGAGACCAGAGAGGAAGCTGCTGGAACCGTTGCAGCCAGAGACCATGGCAGCTCAGGCCTCTGCTGTAAGAGTGGGCATGACAGGAAGTGGTCAGCATTCCCAAGGTAGACGGCCGGTCTTGCTGATGGTGACCGGGACAGAAGAGCAGAGGTGGGGCTGACTGGGATGCTCTGGCCCTCAACAACTCGGGGAAGGGGCTGCAGCCTTACACGGTGCGGCAACAGGGCAACAGGTGGGCACAGCCACGGTACCAGGGAAATGGCAGCTTCGACTCCAGGGAAGGGACAGCCTGCCCTCTAAGAATGCCCTGGTGGCAGCTCAAAGTGCTCAAGTGCCCTCCTGCACACACGTGACCCTGCACACGTGGGCACGGAGTCCTTCTCGGCACCAGACTTCTCCGCATCCCAGCGTTACTTCCTGGAGCAGCCTGAGGCCCCTTTACATCGTCAGAAAGTGCCACCATAGTGGGTAAGCAACAGATAGCTTGAACGACACAGCAGGTGTGCAATGCTTCCACAGCCTCGTGACTCATGTAGGCACTGTCAAAACACCTGGAAATACGCCAGCAGGGCCTGCACAGGAAGAGTCGATGACTTCAGACCCAGGGTCCTGCACAGGGACACTGACCGCTCCCAGGGACTCCAGTGCTCTCCCACGGAGAAGCCAGCCCAAGGAGAAGGGAACTGATTACCTTGCCGGTCCTCACGTCCCAGGCCTTGATTTCAGAGCTGAAGCCTCCGCACAAAAAAATGTTGTGGTCTTTCGGATAAAATTTCAAGGTAGTGATTCTAAAGTCACTTCGGCCACTAAATAGCTGGGTTCCTGCAACACAAACAGAGAAGAGACGGTTAGAAAATACTTAGACCATAGAATAAACATGGTAAGACAAGGTTGCTACCAATGCGAAGCCTCCAGGCCAAGGCCACTCCCAAAGTGGACAAGACTTTCTGGAAGGTGACAACATGCTCCTCACTCCCTGCTGCCCCAGGGCCACACTGACGGCCCAGATCATTTCCACAAGCATTCAGGGTAATAAACCACCGGGGACTCTAAGCCAACTTTGCAGCCCAGAGCAAGGTGTCTCGGCAAACTTGATAACATTTCCCAGGCTGCGCTCCGCACGGAGATTACAGACCTGGGCATCTACCATAACGGTGGATTTGCTGTGAGGTCAGAGTCGCCAATCTTTTAGCTGCACCAAAAGCCAGCAACAGCGGTGGCTGCCACACTGGTCAACACCAAGCCCAAGCCACAGAAGGACATCAGGTACAGGGGTCTCACTGGGCTCCCTAAAGATAAGACAGCCCCGGTCCTCTGCGTGCCCACCACAGCTGCTGTCAAGCGCCTGCAGCACTGAGGCACTGAGGTGTGTGTGCACGTGTACACACACACACACACAGTGTGGCACACAGCGTGGACACACACACACAGTGTGGCACACAGCGTGGACACACACACACACAGTGTGGCACACAGCTCTCTCACTGCCATCTCCCAGAGGTGAGCGGGACCAGCTTCAGAAACGTGCATCAGCAGGGCTCTCCCTGGTCCCCAAGAGTGCTGATGTCGCTTCTCACCTCTTGAAGCTAAGTACCCAGGGGATTCTCAGGCAGAGTCAATGTGCCACCCCTGTACGTGTCCCCAGGGGCTGTTCCCACTGTGCCAGCCCAGCATCACAGAGAAGGCTTCCCTCCGAGATGGCCCCAGGCTGCCACAGCCCAGCAGGGAAAGCCTGGACTGCCTCTGGCCCCCGGGACTCCTCCATGCGACAGGGGAGGAGCAGCCTGGGGACCCAAGAAGCCAGAGGCCAAGAAGAAGATGGATGAGATGCCAAGATCTCCAGATCACACTCCCTACACCTCCCCCATGGGCCCCAGGAAGAAGCGTCCGTGCCATGGACATCCTGAAGGACACCCCACTCTGTGTGCTGTGACCTCCGCGCACTGGGGAGCGGGCCTGGGCCAGCTCCCCGGGAAAGGAAATGAAAGCCATCCATCAGTGCCCACCAGAGTCACAGCAGGGAACAGCACAGATCCAGGCTTCCTGCAGCCGGACTCTCACATTCACCCAACTGCACGCCCCCAGCCAAGCCCTTCCACACAGATCAACACAGGGCCACTTGTGCAAAGGTACAGAATGTGTACATTTAAAAAGTGCCAGAACAGAACAACTTAAGGCAAGAATAAAAGAATGAATAGTTTAAAATATATTTTAATGTGCTGTTTACAAGCATGGTAGTAAGAATATCAACCCCCCCAAAAAAAGAAGAGTATCCACCACCTTCTTTGAAATCATTAAAATGAAGAGTTATGATGTTCTCAGAGCAGCAAAACTGAATACACTTTCGTTGATGTAAATGTTGTATAACTCAGGGATCTGAAAGTAGCCTAGTGCTACCTCAGTTTCCACAGCTGAGCTATGTCAAGGCTGATAAGCATTCCTCCCAGGGACACGTGGACCAGAAAGTAGGGTGCTCTCCCCAGACCCCAGGAATTCATTTCCACTTCCACCCACCCAGGGTGAAGAGTTTCGAGAACATTTTACTAGCAAAGCTCCTTTCCCCGTAATGTGACATTATGGCTCCTGACATCAATCAGAAGGGATCATTGTTTCATCTCCTGTTTTTAACAGCCCACCTCAAAATCCACAGCAATTTTCATAAAAGCATTTTTAAAAGCTTTGAAAAACACCAATCCCGAATTAAGGGTGTAGGTATTTGTGATAGGTTTTTAACAAGTGACACTCTTAACATCACTTTTTGGCGAGAAAAAAAAATCACAAACAATAGAAGTGATTAAAATGATCTGTTTTCTGTGGGCTGGGGTGTGGCGCTGGGGGAAAAGAATGCGTTCAGCGTGCTGAGGTCCTGGGTCTCAGCATTAGCACCAAATAAATCTGCTTTCAAGATGTTCTCTCCATAGTACATGCTTTTTGGAAAGCAGTGACTCTCACCCTTTGTTAAAGCGTCACTTTTACCTTGATGGGTGATTAAGTGTGTTGGTTTTTTTTTTTTTTTCCTGTAATATCATCTGGGGACTTACAATTGGCAATCACTTGTCATCAGAGAAAACTTTGGAAATAGTTGACTTTTTGCAAATGAAAAATCTCTACCTCTTTCAATTGCATGAGGTTCTCAACTATGCTTCAAGATGTAGGTGGCACAGAGGGTGGCTGCAGAGTCACACGGTCCATGTAGCAAAGGGACTGCCCACAGTTGCCAAGCTGTCCACTCTGAGGGGCAGGTACAGCAGCTATGCTTTCTGCCTGACGGGACACGGCAAAGGCATTTCAAACTGGAGTCACAGGCACAGTCTGCAGGACCTGGGCTTGAGTTGAGAAGCACTACACAGGTCCCTATCTGGACGAACAATGAGCCCCACACGCCATCGGACCCAATAGATCTTAGGATGCACACTGGAGCCAGGTGGCTGGGAATCATGGGGACGCTGTGGGTGGTGACCATGACATCCCTGAAATGGGGAAACAGAGCACCATGACGCTGCACTCCCATAGCACTGAAGGGACCCTGGAGAGCCAGAAGCTGCTGACACCCAGCCGCCAGCTCTCTGCTGACTGGGAATCCACTGGCAAACCTCAGACCCAAAAGGAAAGACAAACTTGGTCTGCCTGGAAAACATGTTTCCCTTGGTTCCTTAGATCCGAGTATGTAACCGTATGTTTAACTTCAGAAACAGCAGTGTAGTCTTACGTATTTTTTTTTTTTTTCCAAAAAGTGCAATGATATAAGCCTGCCTGCTAGGGGGAAGAAGATGAGAGGCAAAGTTGAGTTGCTAAAAGAGCATGATTGAGATTCTTCTGTTTAAAAGAAAATTGTATTCCTGAATGTTATGTTTCCTCAACTCCCAAAGAGACTGAGAATCTGTCTTTTAAGTGCAAAAATTTTCCATTTAGAAGACAAGCTGTAGTATTTTTTTCTTCCTACTTTTAATAATTAGGTCTTTACTATTTTTCTGTGCTAACAGGGCACAAAAGCAAAAGATTTTTAAAAGGTTTTAATAAGCTGCCTGCCGGGTAGCTTCCGAGAACCATCAGGGCAGATTTCGGCTAAGTAAAGAGGTCTCGAACAAGATCTCAGTTCAGAAGTCACTAGCAAGACAGAAGTCACCAGGCATTGTGTTCGAGGCAGGGGTGGGACAGCTGAGGAGTGACGGCCACACAGACCTAGGTGCCTGCCCAGCCTGGTCACTTCCCGTGGAGGGCCCTCGGGCCAGTCCCTTCCTGGCTGCATCTCACACAGCCATGACACTGGAAGTGGCACGAAAGCACTCTGCAGTGAGCAATGGCGAGGAGCTGAGACAGCTTGAAAAATTAAACCCCAACTTACTGAATGCATCCTTGCTTAAATTAAAAGCTAAAACCCAGGGATAGCAGGTTTGAACAGCAGGAACCTTGAGAGACTAATGACAGCTTGGGCTGGTGTGGGAGGCTCTGGGGACAGCCTGCCCTGGGCTGGCCTCTGCAGTGGTGGCAGGGACCCAGAGAACAGCTAGAAACTGTCCTCGAGGCCTCCCGTCCTGTAGGTATCCTGGGTGAGGCTTCTCTAAGTAGTGGGGAGCTGTCTCGGAGCCTTCCACCTTGCCGCTGTCTCTCGTGTTTGTCTGCCAGTTACAGAACGTTCTGTTTATTCACTGTATGCTTATTATAGGAAATGGAGCTTTAAAACATTTCATCCTCTGGAACTGGCTTTATTGATCTGATTATAATGAGCTCAACCAATATAAAAACCATTTGGATCTTCTCGGACTTAAGAAAGATTACATCTTTTCCTCCTTGAATCAATAATGATACAAGTAAAAAATAAATTATCAGGCCAGGGGGTGTGACTCCGTCACAGAGCATTTGCCTGGAGTGAGTGAGGCCGAGTTCACTCCCCAGCCCCGCAGTAAATAAAGTACCACAAAAAATGTGCTTAAAATGCAACGCAAACACTCAAGAGTATTCCCTGGACACCTTCATTCCTACCAGTACTGCCCGTCTCCAGGTTCCTCTCTCAAGTGCAGTCTGCAACTCAGCCGGGGCAGCACCACTGTCCACCCTAACATCTGCCCGGGGACCCCAGGACCCTGACACCCTCAGGACATCTGGCCCCCAGCCCAGTTCCTGACCTCGAACTGCTTTCTCAGGTCAGTCAACACCCAAGCGCAGGTCCCAGAAAACGGGGGGGGGGGGCACTCATGCCCTGCTCCCTTCCAGCTCCCCCTGGCTAATGACTCACTGTTCCTGTCTGCTGCTTGCATGTGTCACGCACGTCCCAGCCCCAGGGATGGGGGACATGAGCCCATCTCTCACAGCTGGGGAACCGGAAGCTGGGCCCTGCAAGGGGGTGGTGGCGCTGAGCCCGACCCTCCCGCCTCCACTGAGATCCCCCTGCACCCCGCCCCGCCAACTAGGCGTGACCTTTCCTTCTCCTCAGCTCCCTGAGCGCATCCAGAGCCTCTCGACCACGTAGGGAAAATGTTGACAAGGGAAAGCTTCTGGGGCCGGCTCGAGGTAATTGAGCCCGTGTTCCCAGGCAGCAGGCATATGACTCATTCCGCTAAAATCAATATCATTACACTCATCCTCTGGGAAATATTCAGCCAGCTGTAAATTTAACCATCCTGACTCAAAGTTAACGAGGAAAAAAAAAGCTTACTAACTTTCAAATCAAACTCAGTGTATCAGAAACCAAGGCCATCCGGCTAGGCGTGCCAGGGCCAGGAAGGGTGTGGGCTTGGCCCTCCCAGAGCCCAGGGTCCACAGGGGACAGTCCCGTGCAGGCGGCCACCCTCAGGGTGGCAGTGAGGACGACAGGCAGTGCAGGAACGCGGAAACCCATCAGCTGACAGGGTCCGGTGACCAGAGGCTGTGACAACGGTTGGGGCCCATGACAGGGACGGCAGTTGTGTGCATGATGACATCCATCCAGAAGGTCAGTGCAGGCAGACAACACCCCCTTCCCCTCCTGTCCCTTCCCTCTCCTCCCATCTCCTGGTCCCCGCCCTGTCTCCCCATTTCCCGTTGATAATGTCACATACCAAGTTCAGCCACTGCTTTTAATTATCCGGACAAGATTGAATTCTCCAGAAGTGAAGGAGAAGAAAGAAAGAAAAAAAAAAAAAAAGGACTCAGAAGCAATACAAATATCCAGTACATTCAGGAAGAAAAGCTCAACCTCTCTGGCCACCAGAGGAATGCAAATGAAAACCACACTGAGATGCCACCTCCCTCCAAAAAGAATGGGCATCATCAAGAAATCTAATACTAACAAGTGCTGGCAAGGCTGCAGGGGGCAAGAGCCCTTTTACACTGTTGGTGGGAATGTCAACGGGTACAACCACTATGGAAATCGGCATGAAGAGTCCTCAAAACACTAAAATTAGAAATTCCTTTGACCCAGCTATTCCCCTTTTAGTCCCCAGACTAAAAGACACCACATCATGGTGATGCACACATGCCCAGGTTTATAGCAGCACAACTCATAACAGCTAAATCTTGGACGTGACCTATTTGTCCATCAACAGACGAATGGATAAAGACAATGTGGTATTTATACACATGGAGTACTACTCAGCTACAAAGAAGGATAAACTGAATCATCTGTAGGAAAATGGATGCACTTTGAGACTGTAATGTTAAGTGAAATAAATTAGACACACAAGCTTAAATATCACACAACTTCTCCTACACGAGAAGCCCAAAGTATAAATAATTAATAAAAACAAAATAGGGCCAGGGATTTAGCTCAGTGACATTAAGCACCTGCCTGGCAAGCATGAGGTTATGAGTTTGATCCCCGGTACCACAAAAGAAAAATAAAATAAAAATAAAAACAAAAACAAAATAAAATAGGCAAACAGAGAGATAGATCTTTTGCAAATAGAAAGGGTAACCAGAGACAGAGGGAAGAGCAACGGGTTAAGAGAGGAAAGAGAATAAAAAGATTTAAGATATGACCAGGTGTAGTGGCACACACCCGTAAATCCAACACTCAGGAGGCTGAGGCAAGAGGATCCCTGTGAGCTAGAGGCCAGACTGAGCTACCTATTGAGTTCAAGGCCAACCTGAACTACATGTTAAGTATCTGTGAGCTAGCAGCAGCCACATAGGACTGGGGAGAGAAACAAGAGCCAATTTGCTCTGCCCACAAGCCAGCCAGAGCACGGGCTAGGAGACAAGAGGAGCTTTCGCCGTCCCCATAAGCAACCAGCTGATTCGCAGGATCACAGGCTGAGTTGATAGCAACAGAGGTACAAAAACTATTTAATGCTTATATTGTTGGATTGACTTTGCCGGCCTAAAGCCCGTAGTCTGAGCATCTATTTAGAGGATAACAATATGCAAAATAGAAAATATGGGTAATTTCCCTCTGCCTTGTTTTTGAAATCCAATATGGTTCTCATGTTTTGTTCCATTTTATTGTTTTTTTTTCTTCATGGTTTTGATTGGTTTTATTCTGTTTTGTCTGATGGTATAGGCAGCAATTTTGAAGATAACAAGAGGCATTATGGCTTTATGCTGTTTTATTTTGTTTAAATAAAAATTTTAAAAAACTAAAAAAGATATGTTAAGTACATGTACCTACCCCCTAAAAACGAACGTAAACATTATTAAACTGCAAACATAAATTAAAAAAAAAAAAAAGGAGCTCTCGACTCACTAGCCGGGGAGGCCCCAGGGTTGATGTGGGTGCTGCCGCAGGTTTCTGTGACTGGGCCCCAGGGCTTGGGCCCCAGGACCAGCCCACAATGTGCCCGACCTCCGAAGGGTGCCGAGCATTACTGCACCACAATGCCAGCACACACGCGGCCAGCAGCCACTCCGCCATGTTGAACAATGGCAACCACAAAGTCATGCTGGGAGCCACCCTTGCCATCGGGGGAGGATGCCACAATGCAGTTGGTAAAGAGGCAGGAAAACCTCTGCTGCCCACCAGGCAGGCGGGCTCCTCCCTCTACTGCTGTGTGCAAGAGCAGGGTGAGCTCAGGTGGGTACGGGGCGCTGCGGAGGGAGGGAGGAGGGACACGGACGCTCCCCATGGCACAGACCCCGAGAAGGAGACCTGGGCACACAGAGGAGGAAAGGCCCCTTGCACAGGAGGCAGGAGACTGGAACGCACCAGCTAGGGGTTATGGCCAGTTCAGGCTTCCTGGGCCACTGAGCCCACTGAGCTTCCCTTCTGGAGTGACGGCCCCACAGGACTCAAGGAGCAAACAGAAAAACACGGGATGCTTTGCAACAGTCCCTGGCACCCAGGCCGCGGACAGCGTAGGCCGGACAGACGGCAGCGAGGCCTGCTGAGCTGCATGGCGGGGCGGGAGGCACAGCGCTGGCTCAGCATGAGGGAGGACCAGCAGGTACGGGTTCCTTTGGCAGCCCGGGCTCTCTCCATGTCAACGCTTCTCACCTTCTTATGCCAAGTGTCTGAGGCTCTCGGGGCTCCTCCTCCCCGCTGGGCACAGCTGCCAGAAGCTGGAGAAGCATCCTTTAGCCATTTATACACTTGAGGGGCACTCAGGGTCCTCCACAGAGAAATGGTCCAGCAGCGGGCTCCTGGCAGCACCCTGGCTTGGTAGTTGGCATCAGCCATGCCCTCGGCAGCCCAGGGCCAAGCGTAGGGCACAGGCAGGGGAAGGCACACACCACTCGCCCACTGGGGGCGCCTGCCACACCCATGCAACAGGCAGAAAGACGGGATGGCCACGCAAAGGACGGGACAGACAGATGACTAACAACTGTGAAACTTGAGACGTCCTGAGCCAGTGCCGAGGGACAATGCTGAGGAGACGGCTGATTCAGGATCAGGGGACTCACAAGGCTGGGGACCTTTGGGGCCCTGAGGGCCGTGGCCCGTGTTCTCCGAGGCCACCTCAACCTAAGGCACCGGAAATGTTGTTAGGAAGACTGGAGGTGGAAACGGCAGCACCAAAAATAATTAATTCGTGAACGGGTTTTATTAAGTGTTGATTCACAGCTCCCCCAAGAGCCGACGGCTGTCTGAACTATAAATTAACAAGATAAAATGTAGCCGGCCCTCCGTCTTCCGGCCAGTATTGACATTTTAGAATCCACAGATTTCTAAGCGTATTGATTGAAGACACCAGGACGAATGGCCTCGGCACCAAATGCCCATTAACGACAATGGGCACCAAGTGACAGATTCCCAGCGCACCGTGGCGAGGACACCTGTGCAGCCTGATCCAGGCGAGGAGCTCTAATTAGACTGAAATGAAAAAGCCACATCCCCAAGGGCGGAGAAAGCCCACCCAGCACATGGGGAACAGGCTGGCCATGGGGACCGCACGAGTCCCAGCCTGAAGGAAGCCTCGGGGGCGACTCGCACCCACCCTGGCCTCAGCGCACAAAACGGGGATGCAGGTGGGGCGTGCGAACAGGATGGGCAATGTGGGGATCCTCTCGCCCCAGGACCCCCAGTGGCCCTGGCTCTGGACAACTGAAGAAGGTACAGGGACCACCAAGACGGGGCTGCCCGCACTGAGCTCCTGCAAGGCCAAGAGGTGGGCAGGAGCCAAGTACCACCCTCAGCAGGAGAGGAGCCCCAGACGCCCAGCCCGGCCTCCCTGGGGAGGAAGGGCACCGGACACCCACAGCACCAGCACCAGGCCCTGCGCACAGCAGGTACCCAGTCAGTCGCCACATAATGAATACAATCTTCCTCCACGGCTGAACCCAGCAGCGGCCATTCCCAGCTGAGGCGTGCAGTGGGGGGTCCTCAGTCACCCCCTACCTGGACAGCAATACCCCAGGGCAGAGCCGTGCCTTCTGCCTGTCCCCACCCAGCAGGCCAGCGCTGGAGGAGCACACAGCCCAGGTTAGCACACTGTCCTACAGTGCAGACCCACACAGCTGGACAGGGGAGGCCACAGTCACATGGGACACCTGCCCCAAACACAAACCAAGCCACGGGCCAGTGTGGTGGCACACACCTGCAATCCCAGCACTCGGGGGCTGAGACAGGAGGATCGCTGCAAGTTTGAGGCCAGCCGGGGTTACATAGTGGGTTCAGGGCCAGCCTGGGCTACATGGCATTGTTTCCTGTCTCAAAACAAACAAACAAACAAAAAAACAAGCTGCAGCTTGCCCGATCCACAGACCGGTGAGTCCCCACCACCTGCTGTGGTAGCACCTGGCCGGCCAGGCCACAGCA
>PVJX010020442.1:21958-33432 GCA_004027295.1 Dolichotis patagonum | reverse complement strand
AATTTGAGTTTTTTCTTTCCTTTTTTTAATAAGGTTGGCCAGGGGCTTATCAATTTTATTTATTCTTTCAAAGAACCAACTCTTTGATTCATTGATCCTTTGTACTGCTTTCTTAGTCTCTATTGCATTAATTTCTGCTCTAATCTTTATAATTTCCTCCCTTCTTTTGGCTTTGGGCTTGGCTTGCTCTTCTTTTTCCTTACTTTCTATGGAAAGTTGCCAGGTAAGAATCATGCTTAAGCAGTGGGGAGTTATCATATTCTACTTTTGTAGAGATGAAGTATCATTGTATGAATTATTCAGCATTTTTCAACATCAGAAACTTGTCTATTCTTTCTTTTTATTTAATCATTTATGTCAGGGTGAACTGAGATATTATATAGTTTGGATTATAACCAAACACTACATTCTTGCCCTCAGATTGTTCTAGTTTTAACCACTGAGAGAGAACTCTTCAAGTTGGTTTATGTCCCTTTAATGAAGGTTCAACATTATGGATTTAAATTTTTTTTATTTAAAACTTTTTACTGTATATACTTAAGATGCACAATGTTTAATTTTGGTTATGAATTTAAAATAAAGATTGTATATATTTATGATGATCAATATGTTTTGAAAATGTGTGCTTTGGAGAATGACAAAATAGAACTAATAAACATATCCATCATTTGCATACTTATTTTTTGTGGTGAGGATACATAAGATCTACTAACTCTTAGAAATTTTCAAACATGTAATACATCAGTATTGGATATAGTTACCATGATATACAAAAGACCTCAAACTTATTCCTCTGGTCTAATAAAAATTTTGTATAGTGTGTGTGTGTGTGTGTGTGTGTGTGTGCACGCATATCAATGGTAATTGAACCAGGGCCTTCACACTCAGCTTTTCATTTTTTATTTTTTTATTTTTATTTTGAGACAGGGTCTTATTATGTCACTAAGTTGCCCTGGTTGAGCTTCTGTCTGTGATCTTCATGCCTCAGCCTTCCAAATTGCTGAAATTACAAGTGTGTGTCACTATGCCCAGCTAGAAATTTTGTATCCATTTATGAATGTTGTCCCAGTCATTCCAATCTCCAGGTTGTTAGCCATCGCTGTGCTGTGTACTATAATGACTAAACCGATTTACATTTCCACCAGTTCTGTGAAAGAGGGTTCCCTTTCTCCATGCTGTTACCAATAATACTTGCTGTCATATCTTTTTTGTAAAAGTGTTTCTAACAGGTATGAAGTGACAGCTTATTGTGGCTTGATGTGCATTTCTGATTAGTGAGGTTGAACATTTTTTTCCTTTTTTTTTTTTTGTTTGTACTGGGAATCAAATTCAGGATCTTGTACTTGGCAGGCAGGCACTGTGCAATGAACATAGGCCTTTTATTTGTCTTTTTGATATGGTATCATTATGCAGTTCAGACTGGACTTCAACTCACTTTGTAGCCTAGGGGGACCTTGAATTCACAGCAATCCTCATGCCTCAGCCTCCTGAGCACTGGGATTATAGGCATGCACCATCTCACCATGCTGAGCATTTTTCTATGTATCTTTTGATCATCTATATAATTTTTTTTATTTTTGAAAAGTTTTATTTAAATCTTTTGTTGATTTTTAAAGTTGAGTTGTTTTTTACTATCAAGTTGTTTGAGTTCCTCATATATTTCTTGTACATATTCCTTATATACTGAGTTCCTTATGTATTTTGGACATTATCCCCTCATCAGATGTAAGATTTTCCAATATTTTCTCCTAATACATGAATTGTCTCTTCACTGTGTTACTTTCCTCTGCTGTACAGAAGCTTTTGAGCTTGATGCAATCCTATTTTTCTAGCTTTGTTTTTGTTGCTTATGATTTTAGATAATAGGATTAGCACTGAATTTATAGATTATTTTGGTTAGTAAGAGCACTTTCATAAACATTGATCACTCAATCTATGGATCCCAAAGCAAAAGGAAATCCAAGACATGAAAGCCTGAAGAAATAGGTTACTGGCTTCCCAGAGAAAGATTTGTCTTAAAAATATTGAGTTTTAGCAAGTGTAGTACCACATATCTGTCATCCCAGCAGTCTGGGCAGCTGAAGCAGGATGCCACCACCCCCGTGTTCTACTGGCCATAAACCTTTGGGGCCACACCCTGTCCCACTGGTGATGACTGCTGGGCTTGGGCAGGTTGGCTTTCTCTCTCTCTCTTGCTTTCTCCCTCTCTCTGTCTCTGTCTCTCTTTCATACTCCCTGCTGGAATGCTGACTCCTTCTGGAAGTGAAACTCATATTTTTGCTGGTTGGTTCACTTCCAATTTGGTCACCATGGGCAATGTTCCTTCTTGCCCTGCAATTACACAATCCCCTCAGCTGCCTGTTGAAGCACTTGGGCTCAAAGGGGACATAAAACGCTGATGCATTATCTTTTACTGCTAAACCACTCGGCTGGCTTACTTCTTAGATAATAGTCATCAATGGTCACCAGAGGACATGCAAATTGATATCCTCCGAGACCTTGACAATTTCTGCTACTTGCAAGTGGTCTGAGATCCTGTACATTCAGGCCATTTTTGCTACCAGGGCACATCCCTCCTTTCTTAAGGCATGTGGGGCAGCCCAAGCTATCTTGGCCTGTTCCACGTCACCAACCCCTCCATGCCCCCTAGAGACTTCTTGCTCTTCTCCGTCACTATCTTCTCCTCCCCTCCCCATCACCCCTTCTCCCTTCTGCTCTTACTCCACCCCACTATTTCTGTTTTCCCACCTGACCGTCATGCCTGATCTCTCTCCTCCCAGGCTACACAATCCTGTGCCTCCTCCTGCTTGCCATCACCGTCCAGTCATGCATCGTTGCCATTATCTCTGCCCCAACCTCCTTCAAAATGTCACTCACCCCAAACTCTGCCTCCTGTCTGTAAGGTGACAGGCACTAAAGACTTGGTCCATGTTCATGTCCTTTCTCCCCTTTCTGACCTTCCCCATATCTTACAGCACTTAGGGTCCTTCACTGCTGACTCATGTAGTTATGTCATAGAGCTTCAATTTGTGATTAACTCCTATGACTACCTAATAGCTTTAGTAACTGTCTTTGACTTCACAGGTATAAAAATTTTATTCTTTTGATTCTTATTTCAAGATATCTCTGTTAATTGACCTACAAAAAGGTTCTCACTAGTCTATTTATACTTACAAATGTAAAAACTATAAAAGTGTTATTATAATTCAAATTGGCCAAATATATTTGAGTGTACTCTGGTTGTGTAGGTATTAAGCTGTGTATGTTTTATGTCCGATCTGTACAGATCATCTACATGTGTTTGTTTGTCATGTCCATAAAGTTATTTTTTATTTGAGCTCAAAATTTCCTTCCTTTTCCATTTTTGGATCATTTGTTCAAAATTTAATATGGGTTATACATCTAAAAGCATACTTCCACCTGAATTGCCAGCTGGTCACAATGATACTACAATTGGTTATGTAAATTTAATATATGTTATTGTCAGTGTCTCATGACTCGAGAGTCTCTAATTGTTCAAAAATAATGTTAAAAGTGATTGTGTTTTTCATAAGTCATTTACAAAAAAATTAAAAATTAAGATAATTGAAATCCCTTGAGGTGGGGAGAAATTATTGGTCAGGACTTTGATGGATGAACAATTGGCTGCCTGGTAATATTTCACCAGTTCTTTCTCATTGATCAGAGGCCCCAGGGATCTCCATTGCCTTATGGGAGATGCCTCAATGTAAGTTATAAAATATATTATTGTTCATATTTGTCATCTTAAAAAGGCAATAAAGTTTTGGGATTTAAAGATACTCTGATACTAAGGTTTCATATGGCTAAGACAATTCATTATTCCTGATCTTACAGTACATTAAATGTATTCATGCCTTTAAGCATACTAATCTTCTAAAATGTAAAATTGGGAATGTTTATGATGATAGACATCTCCTTTCAAATCCAGATGTGCTTTTCTCTTGTGCTCCAGCTACTTGTAATAAGAGGTTTAGGTCAAACTAACATGAAGTCACCAGTCAAATGATAACTTTTTAAACAAAAATTTATGTAATGTATATGCTACCTATGTGCCACTACATTTAGCAATGCTTAGGCACTAAGCAGTCCAAACAATGTCACAAAATTCTTCAATGACATCTTATTTAAAGGATAACAAATTAGATAAAAAGTTCTTATGCACTAGATAGAGATAATTTACCACAAAAGATTATTATATACCAAAATAGAGATTTAAATGTATTATGAAATGTCATCATGACTGTTAACCTAAAATTCTCACTTTGTGTCCTAAGTGGTACCCAACATCACAACCAAATTTTAAAAGTCAGATCTTGATTGGCTCTCCACATGCAGAAGACTGAACCTAGATCCATGCCTATCACCATGCACAAAACTAAAGTCTAAATGGATCAAAGACCTAAACATTAAAACAGAAACACTAAATGTACTGGAAGATAGGACAGGTAGAAGTCTTGAAGACATAGGGGTAGGCAGAGAATTCATGAACAAAATGCAAACTGCATGGGAAACACTTCAGAGAATCAACAACTGGGATCTCATATTATTGAAAAGTTTCTGCACCTCAAAAGAAATCACCATCAGAGAGAAAAGAAAACCCACAGAATGGGAAAGAATTTTAGCCAGCAACCCCTCAAAGGACTTATATCAAGAACATAGAAAGAATTGAAAAACATCAAGCCCCCCAAATTCAAAGACCCTCTCCAAAATGGGCATCTGAGATGAACACACAGTTCTCAGATGATGATATACAAATGGCAAATACATGAAGATTTCTTCACCATCACTGGTCATTTGAGAAATACACCACCTCTCCAGACAGACCCATCCCTTGCAGGTTTAAAACTCTTTCTTCACTCATAGTTTTCTCATAATCCCAACCTGCCCCACCTCAATGTTCACCCACACAATTACAACTAATTCGCAAACCTACCTACAATCAAAACCCTCAGGGGAGGATCTTTCAGGGATTAAAATTACTGCTTCCAGATCATCAGGCCACAAGCATGATCATAACTTACACAACTGCTTTCATGTGGGCACTCAAGCTTTGTACAAACTTCTCAGTCCCTCTCTCAGATGCATTATTCATCAGGTCACTCACAACTATCATCTGGGCATCAAAACCTCTCCTCAGGGACACCTACCTCCCTCTTCTTCCCAACTCACCAACTTTGGGAACACACTCCAGGTGAAGACTGGCAGATAGATTTTACACACATGCCTAAACACAAAGCCTTTATATAATTCCTCACCTTTGTCTTCACTTTCTCCAGATGGATAGAGTGCTTTCCAATGGCCCAAAAGACTGAAGACATTGCTTCCAAGACTCTCATACAAGATATCATTCCTATATTTGGCTTACCTCAAACTATGCAATCAGACAATGACCCTGCTTTTGTTTCCCAGATCATGCAAAAGGAACCCTCAAGTCTGAACATCACTTGGCACTTAAACATATTACATCACCCACAGTTCTCAGGAAAAGTAGAAAAGGCAAATGGCTTATTATAGACACACCTCACAAAACTCATTCTTGAGCTACATCTACTCTGGTCCCAACTCCTTCCTTAAGCCCTAACTCAATTTAGGGCACTTTCTTGAACATCCACTTTCCTAAGTCCCTTCAAGCTTATATATGGTAGACTCTTATTGCTCCACAACTTACCTACATCACTAAACCTTCCTCCTATTGCAGACTACACCCCAATTCTTTTCCTTATACATCTTTTATGACAATATGCTGATCTATGTCTCTCACAACCAATAGATGATCAAACCCCCAAACCTCCCATAACTCTAGGGAACTTAATATATATCAAATCTTCTAAGCCCACAGGACTACAACCCTGGTGGATGGGACCCTACTTGGCCTCCTCATGACACCTCTGTGATCAATGTCACCAGCCTTTCTTGCTGGTTCCACATCATGAAGGTCAAATTGTGCCCTGACAACTCAGACACTGGTAACCCCAAACTCTCACTCTCAGAGTGGTCATCACATCTACTGTCTCCCACCGGTCTTCACGCCACCAAAAAAACCCTAACCAAACTTCCAAACTTACCCATGTATCGCCACACCATCAGGTTTCTGATCTCCTACCTTCTATTAGCTGTTTCATTTGCTGTTGGATTCTGGGCTATCCTCCAGAAAACATCCGAACTCCACATAAAGTTGTTTTTATATTTTTCAATGAGATGACAGTCCTAACCCTCTCCACTCTCAACTGTTTTGTTAAACACACATACTAAATCCACCACCAGGTCTCATAATCTGGATCCTCATTCCTCACCATAACACTGTCACAGCCCTCCCCACCTCTGATTTACAACTTATATCTCATAAAACAAGGGAGATTAGTCTGTCACCGTCACTCCACTGTGGCCCTAAAAAGCCAGACCTCAGGCACTCTTACACTTGACATAGATTGGTGTTCTCTGTATTCTGTCATAGGCACTAATGGTAAAGCCCTGTGCCTGGTTGGGGCTCCATCAGTCTACTTGTGCCCAGAAAACCCTGATTATCTGCCTTGCCATGATGTGGCACCCTTTCGTTGTTCCTATTGGGGCTGTGAATTAGTAGGGTTTCAACCAGGGGACTGTTTTTTGGACAAACCACGATGACTACATTTATCTAAATGTGCCCCATAATATGCCCCAAAGTTTAAGGGCTTTTGGCACCTACATTTCCCCATTTTTCACCCAAAATTTTCCTGCTTCTTCCAAAGAGCCAAACATGGGCATTCCAGACCTATACTACCTCCAACAACATAAAGATGTTTCTGACCCTTCATGAGAGATTACTTCCCAACATTTGATCTCTCTATCTGTCTCTTAACCTGTTACCCCCTCTTCACCTTCTTAATACACTCTGGTCTCATTCACCATACCCCAGCTTCTTAATAATACCTTCCAGTTCCTAAAAACCACTACTCAGACATCTAGCACTACAGATCTTTCCAATTGTTGACTCTGTCTGCCCTTTCAGCAAGACCTATACGTGTCCTATCCTGTCACTCTAAACACCTCCACACTCCAAATTAATCCCAAACCCAGCACTGTGAGTCCTCTGAATCTAGCTGTAGGGCAATTATGGCCAGAGAACCTCTCTTGTATCTATCACCCTAGTCCTTCCAAGTTTGCCCTTAAGGTGGAAACCCTAACCCCTTGCACGCATCTCAAGCCTATTTTAGACACTTCAGCTCTCATCTGCCCTCCTTATGGACAATTCTTTGTCTGTGAACTTAGAGCATTCAGCTGTCTCCCTTTAGCATGGCAGGGCTCCTGCACATTGGCAGTGGTGGCCCCACAGATTTTGTTTGACACTACAAACAAAATCTGAAGTCATGCAAGGACTACCAATTAATTCTCACCCATTGTGCCATAGGTCAGGCACTGTAGCCACAGTCCTCACAGGGATTCAGATCTCTGCCGTCAGTGTAGGAGCCAAGGGAACTGGAATGGGTGCTCACTCCTATACTCAGTTGTCTTAGGATTTTAAAACTTCTATTTTTGAAGTATCAAAACTAGGGACTCACTTCAAGATCATATTGCCTCTGTAGCAGCAGTTGCCCTCCAGAAGCATTGCACCCTTGGTGTACTGACTGCTCAGAGAGGTGATATCTGTGCTGCTGGGGAAAGAATGTTGCTTCTTTGTAAACCAGTCAGGTATAGTCAAAGGCCAAATCCAAAAGTCCAAGAGTTGGCAGCAAACATAGAAAAAAGACTCATGGGCTATAATACAACCCCATGGTCCCCCTGGTGGCTCTCTCTAGACTCATGGGCACCTATAGTAGTACCTACCGTAGGTACATTAATCATGGTTGTTCCCTGCTTATAGCACCCTGTGTTTTTAAAGTCCACTTGAAGTTTATCTATTCCAGAATACAAGCTCTTACTGTCAAAGAACTTCTGGTCATGGCAGATCCCTCTGGGACCAGCCTCTACGTGGGAAATACTTCTCATGTCATTCTCTTCACACCGTATCCCCTACCACAACACCCCTGTTTAGCAGGCAGTAGCGAGAGAGACCTTTCATCCCTCAACAATCAAAAGACAGGAATGACAGGTTTTTTCCATGAGTATTATGCTGACTCATCATGGCACTGGTCCAAAATGGTGAAGGAGACAACAATACCTTTAATGACTTCCTTCTTCTTTCTCCCAAGATAAACTTCCTACCGCAGTCCCATGCATGCCAAAGTGATGCCCAATCCCATACCAATATGACTTCTTCATCTGGCTGTGGACTCCTCCCCTAACCAGACCTGATAAAAGTCCTCACGTTCATTTGTTCCCATAGAGGGTGCTGTGTCTCTTGTGCAGCACCCTCGTGCCTGCAATAAAGGCCTCGTGCCCCGCTTTTCTTTCTGTCTCTGTATCATGCCAAAAAGACTAAATCACTTGTTATGATGGTTAACTTTATGTATCAAATTAACTGAACTTCTGTTCCCCAACCTGTGGTCCAACATCACTGTAGACATTTCCGAATGTTCTGGATGAGATTAACATTTAAATTATCAGAGTTTGAGTCAAATACATTACTTTCCTAATGTGGTTGCTCCTCATCCAATAATTTGAAGTTCTGAGTAGAAGAATAATACTTTGGCTGACAACCTGAGCAAATAAGCAATTGGCCAGTAAACAGCCTTCAGACCTGAACCTCTACATCAGCACTTCTTGGAGTCTGAGTCTGATGAATTTTGGATTTGAATTGTAGAAGCATTGATTCTCTCTGGGTGCCTAATCTACCCTGAAGATTTCAGATATGCCAGCTTCCATAATAACATGAGCCAATGCCTTCAAACAAAATCTTCAAATATGATGCCTCTAATTTCTCAGAATCATTACTAATAAACTTAATAATCTCGCTTTCTAGTCATGAGAAGTATTTGGTGATTCTTTGGAACTTCCTAGGTAGATTATCATGTTATTTATGAGTAGAGACACCTTGTCTTCTTTTCCCATCTGTACTTTTTAGGATATGTGCTTCTGAAGCAAGCACATTCCATCTGCACTTTTTCAATAACCTCTTCTTGTCATATTATTTGAACAAGGACTTTCTAGCACAATGCTATATCAAAGCGATGAGAGGACATTCTGCTTTAATCTCAAGTGTTAAGGAGAAAGTGTTCAGCTTTTTGTTTCTAATTGCAGTGTTGCCTGTAGGACTTTTGTAGGTATTCTTTTTGAAATTGAAAAAGCTGCTCTGTCCTTTGTTTACTGAAAAGAATTTATCACCAATAGATACTGGATTTTGTCAAATGATTTTTCCAAATCAGTTTCTATGCTCATGTTTTTTTTTTTCCTGCTATTCAAGACAATTTTATGCTTACTGATTTTCTATCTAACTTATTTCTCATGTATTTTAAAGCTTTCTTCTTAGGTGAATTTCAGGTTTCATGTCTTCTTGAAAACTTGATTTATTTATTGCTATGTAATATCTATTTACATCTGATAACGTTGCTTGTCCTGAAATTGGCTTTGCCTGAAACTAATGTAACTTTTCTGGCTTTCTTTTTAAATCTTTAATCTTATTTTACTGGTATGTATTCGCAGCACGTGATGTTTACATTCACCTTGGGGAGTAAGCACATGTGCATAACACAGCTTCTTTCTTTTTTAATCACCTTCCCTGTCCCACCCACATCTGCCTCAAAGTTCCTTTCCTCCATTTTAATTTTTCTTGTTACTATCCTTGGCTCATGTGGTGTCTGACATGTGGTGTTTACATTTATTGTGAATATTTGGCATCTATACATGGCTTATCTTAAATTTCTTATCTCCGCAACCCCTCCTCCCTCTCCCTTCACCTTGGCTCCTGCACCTCTTCATTTTCAAGACATCGATTGCCATAAGTATTATTCTTTGCAATTCTTCAGGCTTAGAATTCTAAGACCCAGGTGCCACTGGCTTAGTTCTTGGTGAAGACTTCCTAGCTGGCAGACTCCCACCTCTTTTCATTATCCTCACATAACAGTAAAAGCATGCACCAGCTTTCTCTATTTCTCCTTATAAAGACAGTAATCCTACTAGATATGGGTTCATCTTTATGACTGTTTATGACATGGGCTCATCATGTTTAACTTTTATTATCTACAAGTCTTATCTCTGATAACAGCCCTACATCAGCATATGACCTTTAGGGAAATGTAATTCAGTTCAAACCAAGTGCCTGCCATATTTATGTTTCATATCTATTTAGAGTCCTTTGTCTGTCTTCTCCAGTTTTAAACAAGCATGACCCTATTAAATGACTTTATTTTCTTTTTTCTTAGTTTATCAATTACACTGCTATAAAATTATTTTTCTGTTTGATCTAGAGTTTACAATATAGTTTAAATCAGTCTAAACCCACCTTATTTGCCTGTATTTTGCTTCCCATACAGTACAGATACCTTATAACTGTATTAGTTCCAAGGCTCTGCCTAACAAAGGACATTGAACTTGATTCAATGCAGAAATTTATTCTCACCAGTAAAGCAGTTGCAACTCTGAAATCAGAGTGTGGGGAGGTAGATCTGTACTCTCAGAAATGGAGTGGTAAACTCTTCCTTGTGCCTTCGGCTTCTCATGCTCTATACACCCTCTGGCTTTGGCTACATAACCCTAATCTCTGCCCTCAACACACATAGGTCTTCTCTTCATGGAGTGTGTCTTCTCTCATGTTTTAATGACATTTGTAATAATTTTTAGGGCTTAGACTACTTGGGTAACTCAATATGATATTTCAAGATTTTTATATCTACAACAGCTCTTTTGTCCAAACATGGTGATATTCACGGCACCCAGTGTGGTATTTTATGAGACATACAGTGGCAGTAAGACTGATAGTCATCATACTATGCAAACACCTCACAAGAGTCAGTGCTGTGTGTCACTTAGCAGTTTGATGAGCCAGGTTAACGGGTGTCTGGGAGATAAGGCCACATTAGCATAGATAAAAATCACAAACCTTGGGACAAAACTTAACTTTATAAGAATAGCTTGGACTCTCTTTACAAAAGGAGCACCTGGAAACTACACAAACCAAATATAGGTATAAGGGAACAGAATCTCCTGAACCTGACTAACAGTCTCTGTTCAGAGACTCTCCTGGTCAGGCAGCCATTTGGTTCTTGATACACCTACCCAAGCTACCAGTATGCTCCCATGATCCGGCCTGCAGATCAATCCGTGGGTCTAACCTGGAGGGGGAACGGGGATGGGATGAAAATGGGACAAGAGGAAAGAGAGACGGAGACAAGTTGAGCAGTTCCAATCAAGTCTCGTTTATTGAGGAAGTGAACATGGCTTATATAGAAGGCGGGAAGTGAGATCAATATGACGTAGCCGGGTAACTAGGTAACTCTGGGTGGTATTAACTCTTTTGGCGGGAGTATCTAAGCAACAGTTGGGCGGGCTCAACTCTTTGGCGGGAGTGAAGGAGGGAGGAAGTATGTCATCAGGCAGAG
>PVJX010020442.1:0-21858 GCA_004027295.1 Dolichotis patagonum | reverse complement strand
GGTACCAAATGCCCACAGGAGGGCGGGATGGGGCGACAGCAGTGAGGCTATCATGCCACTTCTTACACTCCCAGTTTGTATTTCACCAGAGTGCTCTAAGAATAAACTTCTAGGATATCAGTGCCTAAGACTCATCTGTGATACAAATAGGATCAAAGAGGAGCAGTCGGCCCTGAACAGCTGCGTGGCTCAATTCCTTACCTTACAGCCCTAATGAAGCAAAGCTGTAGCATGTGCTTATATAATTTGGTCACATCTCTTGTAAAATATTTGGTTGAGATAGCTTCCCTGGTCCCTGCCCACTCTGTGGTAGGAATTTTTCTAATCCACTCACTGCCATGGCCAAAATTTATAGATAAATCCCTGAAGAGAAGGTATATTTCTGTAATTCACACAAAACCTATTGTGGTCTCATATTACTCCCCAAAGTCTCTCCTTTTGGGAGTCATACTCCCAAAGTCTCTCCTTTGTTTAAGTGTGAATGTGGGATCTAGACATGAGCTCGAGTCATGCCAGCCTGAACATCTAGAGTTATGTTCTACATCTACATCTACATCTACATCTACATCTACATCTACATCTACATCTACATTTAGATGTTCTATATCTAGAATTATGTTACTGAGGAGCTATTTGGAATCTTACATTGGTCATGGTTGCTGAAATTCCTTCGTTGATTAGTCAGTCCAAAATTGGTTACAAATATATCTGGCATAGTGTTAATGGTTGGGATAAGGAGAACATAGATATGAATAAAATGTGAACTTGACTTGGGAGTGCATGCAATCAAATAATCAGTGAAATGCCTCATAGTGACAAGATCTTCTAGAATTAAGATATAACTTCATACGTTATCTGTGTGGCCATTATCTGGGGTATGATGAAGGGTCCTAAACTCTATCTATAAGAAAATCTCAACTTCATAATAAAATCCAACACATGCATAGCGTTCTATATGTAAACATTTGAAAGAACTATGTTTATATTGGAAATTTATTTCCAAAAACAGTTGTAGCAACCTACACTTAAAACCTTGATGTAAACATGGACCCATTTATCTTTAGGCATATAACTAATATTCTTTATGAAAGGAGCAGTGTATGTTTATCTACAAACCCCTGGTTCCTTTCACATGGTAGGAATTGAGTATAGGTCATGCACTGTTGAACCCATCATATGAAAACCAATTCCCAGAATGAATTAGAAAGTCACATAACAGATGTGAACTCTAAAGAGGAGCACAGACAATAGAATATTCTTGAGGCTGCGACTTACAAATTCTATGTTCAAGGACCAGTTATGCTTACAAGCAAATTTCTTTAAATATGTTTAAGATTTTATTATCTTCCTTTTTATAAACTTTGATATTGCTGTTAATTGCTACACAGAGAATGATGCACAAAACACTGTGAGATATTGTCATGATCTACTTCTAAGTATTTGGCTGTGCCTTGTCTAGAGTCTTTTACAAAGTAGAATCTCCTTACATACCAAGTGGGCTGAATTGTGAAACTGGCATTAGCTATCTCTGGAAATGAAAGATTCTGATCTTGTATTTGGCAAATCCAGAAAGAAGGAAATGTGAACCATCGCTTAATGGAAGCTCTGTGCTGCAGTTTGTAGCAAGAGTCTGGAAGTGAGGAAGCCTGTGTCTTTCTTTCTGCTCCCAAATTGAATCACTTCATTATAGGTAAGGGAGCTATGGTGAGTTTATCGTCTGGCTGAGGGTAATGAAGAAAGGCTGGCCACAGGGTCCTGCCGATGTTTACAAGAAACCTGCTCCTGCAAACTCTTCCCACACTGCATTCTCAGCACTCATTCTGCATAGGGGCGAGGGAACGAAGAGCATCATTCATTACTGTGCAACAGTAATTCTGCTGTTCCTGTTATGGAGGAAATCCTCATCTGGTTCTAATCCCAGCTGCACAACTGACTAGCTACGGGAACTCTGTGACCTTGTTTCACATGACAGCCTTCCCCTGCCGGCTTATCCTTATTGTGAGCACTGCAGATGTTGTAGGAGCGACCTCTGGCACAGTGCTTGGTGGATAGTAAGAGATCAATTTAAGCCAGAGCCAAACTCTTTGCACCTTGATTTCTTCATCTGAAATAATTATAATCATTAAAATATCTCAAATATTTATTGGCAATGTGTATGATTAGGGACCTGGCTTTTGTTTATCTACTAATTTTCATCTCTTATTGTAGAGACTGTAATTTAGAATATTAGATCAGGTCGCTGCAATTCTTTTCTCTCTTCTTTTTCTTGTCCTTTTGGTACTGGGAATCAAATTCAGGACCTTACACTTGTCAGGCAGGTGCTTGTGCTGCTGAGCTATGTCCCCAGGCCACAGGTTATATTTTCAAGTGTTTTTATAGCATCCTTAAAACAATTACTAGCACATTAACTCCCCTTCCCCCATCTCAGATAAGAGGATGGAAGCATAAGAGATAAGGTAATTTAAATCACTTTACATAGCTCTTACATGGCTGAGGTGGGTTTTAATTAAGCCTTATTCCCAATCCATGAACCTGCTGCTGCTCTGAACTTCCTTTTGGAACAAAGATGGCTTTTTAAATTAAAATTGATCTTCAGGCAATTTCTTGAATTTGACTAGACTATCAGACAAATAAATTGAAGGCATTTCCCTCTGAACCAAAAAGCTTCAGGAAAGATCATCAGGTTTAAAACTAAAGACATCTGAAATCAACTTAATATTTTAATGTAAGCTTTACACAAGTGTCAGCAGCCTTATTCTTAGTACCCTTACTGTAAGATGGTACTAATGATATCACAGTCACCAATTTGGCAGGATTTAATTATATATAGAAGATTCATGTTTTTAAAAGCCTAAAATAGCTTAATGATAGAAAGAATAAGGTGCTATTCCTTTCATTTCCCACTGCTCATTATTTATGTAGAGGAATATGGGAATGGTATCTATGGTTTCATTTTTACTATTTGCTTGTTAGACCAAGGATAAAATACATGATTGATTCTGCAGTCACTATTATGTTTTCTTCTTTCCCTTCCTTAGTTTCATTATAAGGCAAGAGTAAACTTCTTGGGTTGTGGAGTATAACTCTGAAAGTGTCTTTCCTTCCTGATGCTATGATGTAGCCATAGTAGTCTCCATGTCAGAAGCTCAGAGGAGATGCCAACATCCTCAGAAGGCTGAGAAACCACGGTGCAGGCAGAGTAAGGGTGTAATTTCAGTTAAACTATGTTGAAGACTTTATGATTCCCATTAGGAAGCTGCCAGTTAGCTGAAATGACAAGCATATTAAGCCTATTACAACCATCTGCTGAACTTCATTCTTGGTTTCAGAACCTCTTCCACCTCTAAAGTTTGTCTCAAGGTTGATGAATGCATATGAATGCCTGGATTCTTCCCAGTATTTTATTTAGGATCTGGTAGAATCATAGCCATTAGGTCCTAGGTAACAAAACTTTACAAAACACTGGTTCTCTGTGACAATATAATTTGAAAATTGTAACTGGTTCTGAGAGTTATCTTGGATACCAGCTTTTGTTTGAAAACTGGAGTACAACAGGTTGATATCTGAGCTGCTGGAAATAGGCCAGCATCCTGAAACCAGATGCCTTGCTCTCTAGTCTTATGCACCTCTGAAAAAGCTACCACACCCTACCATCACAGTGGTACTCCCTCACTAGAACATCTATTTATCTGTCTATTTATTAGGAGCATTATTTATTATTCCTAAAATTAGGAAGCTCAATTTTCTAAACACAGTTCAAGCATCACTTCCCTGGGAAGCCAAGTTCCAATCCCCTTATATGTCCCTAAATGTAGGATTTTTCAGACTGTATTGTGATCATTTAGTCACACACTTTGTTGTTATATGAAACTCGAAAGAAGATCATGTTTATTTTCTGAGTCCTTGTTTCATTGATGCGATTCATACATCACTTAATGAAATGATGAATGACAATGATAAATTGGTTTGAAGTATTCTGGTCTACAGACTCAACCCAGCTTACCTCTCTAAAAGTCTGCACTCCAAGATGCCAAATCTGATGATTTAGCATGATAATTTTTATACCTATAAAAGGGAAAGGGAAAAAAACAAAATGTATTAGAGACTTTGTTTCAAATTCCTCTCCAGAATAGACTACTAAGAGTCATGTTACACTGTTCCATTAAATCTCATGGTCCTCCCCTGAAAAACATAATGCTCATACCTACTAGCATGAAACGGCTTCAGTATCAGAGTTTAGTAAATAAATTTGAGTATCTACATTACCTTGTGCATAGACTATGACAAAGTAAGACTTTCTGTAATGCCTTCTACCCACTCATGCACATTCAAATTGAAAGACGGGGAGACTTTATTTAGTAGTTAAAAACTTTACATTCTTGTAAGGAAATTGATTCCCATGTTCAGTAATATAAGTCTTTGGCCAAGCACTGACAGCATGACTGCGAAGCACTGTCAGAATTGTATTGATGCCAAAATAGCTTTCTTTTATTGAATGCTTAGCTGATGCTTGATAGTAAACTAAATATGTCACCAGAATCATACCTTTTAGTAGTCAAGAAATCTATTGGTTCATTTTTACAGGTGATATGTCATATTTAAAAGGATTATAAATTCTTTTCAAAGCAGAGGTTACTCATTTTTGTATTTGCAATATTTACCTTCCTGACAACCTACCTGCAAATTTATGTGCACAAAAAATTCTATAGCCTTCTAATTAGCAGTTGTTTGTAACAATAGGTCAGCCCATATCCACCTCTCCAGTAGAGGCAGAAGAGGGTTATTTCCTTCTAACAGTCTATGTGGCTCTAGGCCTCAATACAATTTATTAAAAAGATGCTGTCAGACTGTTCTTCAGCAATTAATCCATATGTTAATCCAATGAGAATTAGGTGAAGTATCAAACAGTGGTATTTCAAACTCTACTTGTTATGCCCTAAATTATTTAGGAGGCTCATGGAAGCAAAACCAGTAGTCTCCATGGTACTTATTCTAAATGAGATCTGGACATCTAACAGTAGCTTTTATCTTAAGACCTCAAAGTGCCTTAAAATAATGTTTATTGGAGGCACAAAAATTCATCCTGAGTAAAAAACAGGAAGAACCCTTGGCCATCTTGAATCAGCACCAGGGACAGATCTCATGGCACCAGCGACCTTGGGTCACCCACACTGCCAGCAGTTAGAACATCATAGCCTTATTATGAGAACATCTTGAGGCATCCCATTGCTCCTACTGTACATGGTCTGGAGGTGGATAGACAAAGCACTCTTCACGGGAAATAGACGCTACACACATCATGTTTATGATTTAGAAAACTCTCAGACATGATCTTGAAGGTAGAGAGAGTGAGAGAGTGAGAGTGAGGAAGAGAGTATTACTGGCTTTTCCTTTTATTATCCTCATCTCTTGAGTATCTTTCCTATTGTATGAGACCTTTGGGAAGAAAGTTGATATTATACCTGGGAAACAGATTCAAAGGTGAAGTTAATATGATGTACATAAGAAGTGCAAGGATTGTATTAGAAATCAAACCAGACCAATAGTTGCAAAATCAGGAAATACAGTTATGATGGCCAAAATCAGAAATTTTAATATTTGCAATTTTAAAGACATTTAAGTATGGGTATACAGTTAAAATTTGGGACTACTGATGAGGAGAGAAAAGTATCCTTCCTTCTTTAGACTGAGTTTGGATCTAGGTGTGAGATAGGTTTAGTGAAGAAGCTAAATTGCCTCTTTACCACTCATCCATTAAGGAACATGGGAATCAGCCTTTTACATTTATACATTCCTTTTGCATGTACACGGTAGAGAAACAAAAATTTCTCAGAAACAACACTGACAGATGCAGAGAACGTGAAATTAGTTGTTATAACATATTGTATATTTGAAATGTTGTGAACGGGTATAATTTTTACATGTTCTGTTATCCCATGCCACATATGTTCGGTAAGTTAAGAATGGCATTCTAAAAAGGATCCAATTAAATCTTGGAGAGGAAACATTAAAGTCTAGGGTGAAACTTACAGTGACTGAGATTAAGAGCAAAGTAGATATTACATAGGAAAGGATTAGTGAAATTGAAGACAAAGCAACAGAAAATCCTCAAATTAATAGAAAAAATAGATAAGAATATGGAATTGTGGATGAGTTGAAAGTGGCCTGAAATATGCGTAAGTGGACTAAAATAAAAGAAGAGGAGACTGAAGGATATTTTAAATTGGCTCAAATGTCTCCATATTTGAAGATGATTGTAAATTATCATACACAAAATGAAACATGAGAAGTACAAAATGTGCATCCTAAGCAAAAAGGGAATAAATTAACTGAATGAATGATGTGAATCATAAAATTAGATTTATGAGAGACCTTGATGGTGAGTGTTTAATCAGAATGTGTCTGTGTAGTGTGTCAATTAAATGTTTCATGACATATGATGACTTTATCTTTGATTATAACAATCAAGACCAAATAGACACCCCTGATATTTGCTAGCCTGAGAAATGAAAATAACTGAAAAACTGAAAATCATCTGTAAGTGACACTGATTTTCTTATAAAATTCCTGAAGAAGGCAAATTGTGTTTCCCTAAAAATTATGTCTCCTATCTTCAATCAGCCAACCCTTTATAACTCCATAACTTTCATTTCTATGATCATATCATTTGGTAATGGAAACTAGGTTGGAGAATGTTTTTCTTGGCTCTCTGGTTGAAATATTCACAGCATGGAGTTTTCTGAGGCTGTGCATCTCCTAGTTGAAGCTCTCCAGATCCTTCCACACAGTCACTCTCAATGGGAATTATTCTCTAGATTGAGATGAGGACATGGCTCTGTAGCAGAGACAAAATCTTCATGATCTCCAGGCTAGAGATCCAAAGACACTTCCTACATAGTTTTCCATGAAGCCAACACACAGTGCACTGGAGGACGTCTAGTAAAATCCAGATTCCCCCAAAATAAATAACCCCTGCCTTGAAACTTCCAAACAATGTCTCTGTGGGGCAGACATCATTCACCCCATGAGAAAAACTCATTTGAAAAGAATCTGTCATTAGACCCACTTTCCCACCTAGGAATTCTAATCTATTGTAGATCCCTGTTCACAGAATCTCTGTCCTCTTTCCACCTATCATCTAGAGTCTTGTTAGGTGCAACATGAGCTTCAAAATTCAGCTTCAGAAAATGACTTCCATGAGAAACGAAATACATGGTTCTTTTTCTTTTGCAAAATGTTATTCAATTCACAGATTCCTTAAAAAAGTTGGCCTGAAATTCACACGGTCAGTCAGGGTTGAAAAGACCATGTCTTGTGTGGGGCTCCATGAGATGGTTAGGGGAAGATATTATAAAGAAACCTAACATTGTAGGAGCCAAAATTAGATAAGTCGAAACACTAGCGAGAATCTTTATGCCTGAGTACATCTGTTCACGTCATTTGTGAAGATCAGGCAGGGTACTTGAAGGAATTTTTTCTTTTGAAGGACACAGATGGCAACTGGTAGAATTCTCAGTAGATTGATCTCTCCTCAAACTCTTTAAAAACATCAGAAGTGATTTTGTAAGTATCTGGATCATAGATAGAGAACAGAAAGGGTAGCAGAACTTGATTATGATAAGGACCATTTCTTTCGGAACAATGAGGCAAGCTTCTGTGAACCCTGCCGTGTTGCCAATAAAAATGGAGTTGGCAAACTCCAGAACCTACTTTTCTTTTGAAATAAGAGAGACCATATCTTCAAGTTTATATAAAGAAGTGTATGATTTCCCACAGTTTCAATAAAAAGTAGAATTGAGCCAGAGTAGAGAGCCAGGAAGAAGACTGTTGATCAAAACAAATCAGAAATGTGATTTTTACAGGGCTGAAGGTCACCACATCAGTTATCTGCCAGAAAATCTTTCATCTAACCTTCTGTGTATGCTTCACAGAGGGAACCAAATGGGAAAGAAGGTAATCACTGCTGCTTGGAGATTGGTCTGGGAGTCAAGGTGACTTCACTGAATAGGGACAAGCGTAGGGAGTGCTACGGTTCAGTTATGGATAAAGAACCATGCATGTAGTTCAGAAGCAGAACATGATGTGGACACGGGACATCCCTTGGCTATACCTCCAATGGCTTCCATAGGCAAATCTGAGCAGGATGAGACCTGAAACCTTGCATAATGAATCCACTCTATCACACAGAGTTCCAAAGAAGCACTGTATCACAGTATGTGCCAGGACCAACTTGGAGAGTAAACTCATCCTAAGACAACCCAAAACACTTTGTAAGGATCTCAGATAATGGCCAGCAAGTGGGACAAATGAAACACAAAATGTAGACTCTTGGGAGAAAAGGAGGTTGCTTAACATTGTATTTATGCTAAAACCTTGATTTCTGTGGGATTGCTCTTGCTCACAGAGATTAAATTGCATTACATGGCAAATGAAATTCATACCATCACTACCAATAAAGGTGATGAGAGGTACACATAAAGGATGCTTGAAGTGGAAGGGTTCATTGAGGGTGGCAGTAGGCCATACAGGGTGACTTTCTCCCTCCCCATTAGGAGGTTCTGACTGAAATATCTTAATATTGGAAGACCTAGAATTGTTCTCTTGGTTAAGAAATGTCTTCATATTAAAGGCCATGGAATTGTGCTCTTCAGTAAGGCAGGATATTCTCTCTCTCTCTCTCTCGCTCTCGCTCTCGCTCTTGCTCTCGCTCTCTCTTTGTGTGTGTGTGTGTTTGTCTCTCTGTCTCTCTTTCTCTGTGTGTATGTGTCTCTCTCTGTCTTTGTCTCTGTCTTAGTTACTTTTTATTCATCGCTGAGACAAAATACCTGATGCCCATAGTTGGGAAAGGAAAGGTTTATTTCTTACAGTTTTTGGAGGTTTCAGTCCACACAGTTGGCTCCAAGGCAGGGTGGCATGGTGGGCCGCAGCTCATGGCAGCTGCAAACAGCAAGTGGAAAACCTCAAGAGAGACACACCTTCTTCCTGCCATTACATCACATCCTGGCTCCACCCCCTAGGAGGGTGTAGCACTGACACCACCAATCCAAGCACTAGACAATGAACCAGTCACAAATGTACAATGCAAATACATGAGACCTGGGTGCCACCGACATAAACCATGACAGTCTCTCTGTCTCTGTCTCCTTCTGTCTCTCTGTCTCTCTCTGTCTCTGTCTCTCTCTATTTGTCTCTTTGTCTCTCTCTTTCTGTGTGTCTCTCTCTGTCATGGTCTCTCTCTCTCTCTCTCTCTCTCTGTCTCAGCCCCTTAGGGATCTTATTTTTATAGATAGCTATAGTCTTGACAGACCCAGCTTTCTGACCACTTATGTGTTGGTTCCAGGAGCACAGAGTATGACAGTATCTGACTCTCATCTCTTCAACATACAACATCCCCCAAATGCCAACACCTAATACAGAACTGGTGGGTATTCAGAGATCCTGGGGTGCAGGCCACATGCAGTGCAGGCCAAAAGTTCTGGAAGATTAATATGATCTAATGAATAATGGACTTGGTTATTAAATTCCAACTCTTTCTTGGCGGGGACAGTTCTGCGTTAATTCTTGATATCTTCCAAAGTTCTTGCAATCCAGAATCATTAAATGGCACCTTACTTAATCACATATGCCCAATCATCTTTGTCCCCATGTCTTACTTTCCCTACTGCTCTAACTATGCTTGAGGAACCACTTCCCAAATAAGCTTGAGCTCTAGACAGTTTCTCAAACTCTGCTTTTAAAAGTTGAAGTGACAATAGAACTTCTTCTGGGACTCAGTTTCTCAGAATGAGATCCAAGGACTTGCTACAAGACGGTTAATGCTGGCAATGAGTGTGGAAGTAATGTTCCAGCTCTGTGCTGCAGTATCACCTCCATAAGACCCTCCTTGGAGAGGGATTAGGACACCATATAAATAAAGTGATACACTGGTTTATTCAAGGCTAACACTTTGTATAATTTCCAGCAGAAAGACAATAGGACAGACATGTTGTGTGATGAGTCAGAGGCACAGTATTTGCGTTAAAACTCAGGGATGGATTGGCTTTAGATTTAGTTTCTCTTGCAACACAGTTCAACATCTCCTTTTGACTAAAGTCTTTCCCGCTCCGTTTGCTAGTACATCTCACTCCCCAAACTTGGTGTAGGCATCTGTTTCTTTCTGTTTATATGTTTTAGTAACAAACATGATTGTTTTAAACACCTAGAGTAAAACCAGCTTTATGTAACTGTCATATCCTAAAGCCTTGAAAATGAAATTCCTGCTACTCTGTCTGTTGTGAGTATCTGGAAGAAACCAAAGAATGAGATTTTTGATCTGTTTAGAGGTTCCCATAGGAATTAGGCTGTGTTTTTCTCTTCTCTGGCCTCAGAAGTATGCTTTTTCCAGCAACAATTTGGGGAAAGTTAATGGACACTTCTGCTACTACTTTTCTAAGCCACCAAAAAAAAAAAGTCCAGGACTGGGGATTTAGCTCAGCAGCATGAGCTCCTGCCTTGCAAGTGCACGGTCATGAGTTCAATACTTGGTACCGATTAAAAAAAAAAAAAGTCCAACAGTCAAATTGCTTCTTTCCTTGCTTCCTACATTCCATGAACTGTAACTTCCATGTTTATACAAGTTCTTTGGTCCTGTTCTCCTCAGTCCAGTTGATGTTTCCTGCCTAGGATTAGGTGGAGACCACATAAATTCTATTGCTTGCAGCTACCTTCTCTTTCTACCCCTTCTAGTCATAACCCTATGATTAGTATCTTCATCTGCCTCTCCAACACCTTCAGTTATCACTCTTCATTGTCTGAGATCCATCTGGTGTCATGTCATTCAATATATTACTTCCCTTAAGATTTCTCTCTGCTTCTAAGTTTCTTACCTGCATTTTGGGTGCCACTTTTATCTGCTAACTTAAAAATTAGATTTTTATGTTTTCTAACTCATCACCCTAAATTTCTCTCATTTTCCATTAACCAAATCATTTTTGCACATATCCATTATATTTCTATCATGTGTATGATTTTATAAAGTTTTCAGACCTACTATTTCAACTTGGCCCATTATTTATGTTATTATCCTTACTTTGTACTATAGTATTATATTCCTATATTGCCCTCAAAAGATTGATCTTGCTTATGAAAAAGTCTTGTTTCTTGAGTTCCTGGAAGTAGTAAGACCCCTGGACTCCATAGCAAAGTGTTTTTTCTTATGTTACTGCATTTAAAACTCTATAGTTAAGAGGATATAAAACCTCCCCCAAAAGATAGATGAATCTGAAGGCACACCTAGGTATCAGTCAAATCCCAAATATACTTCCAAGAATAATCTTAAGAATTTAAACCATTTATAAACTGCAACTCAGTTGTGAGATTCAATTCCAGGCACACTATTCTAAGGAATTTTAACAGAGGAACTTCAATTTACCACTGGGAAAAGGCAAGCAACCAGTGTTTTAAGAAGAGTTTTCTTAGGATTTGGAATTTTGAGATAGAAGAGATGCTTCAGAAAGCACTGTCCCTTTCATCAAAATAGCATATTCTGCCACCACCTGGGGAACATTGTCACTTTTCTTACCTATTTAAGAGAAGTATACAGCTCCTAACCCAGCCCGCAGCACACGAGCTAACCTTGTACAGGACTTAGTTGTAGCCACCACAGTTAACCTATTAGAAACTTTGCCCACCTGTTTTTCCTCCTCCTTGGTGTCTGCTTCTAACACACCTTTGCTTGGTTTAGGAAGGAGGGTGGACAGTGGTCATGTCTCTAACCTCAATTTCCACCAGTCACATATTTATAAACACAGATAAGCCTTACTGTCCCTTTATTTCAAAAGTTTGAGAATGAAGACAACTCCCAGAACTGGGACACCCCAGATCTTTAAAGTCAACCTCACATGTTAACCTGAGGGCAAGAGTTGGCAAGATCTGCTTGCTGAGATGGAAAGGTGGAAGTTCCTCAGACAACTGGAAGCAAGAAGGCTCCTCTCTTTCTTAGGTCTTAGATTCTTCAGCCTACAGTTTGAATCATCTTGTAAGGCTGGGAGGTGAAAGTACTCGCCACTTTTCTTTCCACTCCTTTATCATGAAGGTCAGGAACAGTAAGAATTTGACAGGTTCTGAGAACAGTCCATGTAGTCACTGTGTGCTTCCACTACGAACTCACTGAGGCATCTGACTTGGCCTTGCAGACTTGAATTCATGTATGGCCAAGACATAAGAAAATCCAGCAGAGAAGTAGGGCAGATGCAGCAAGGCATGCAATTAGTGACTGGTAATAACAACAGGACCACAAACAGTATGAAGCCCATGGAAAAAGCTAGATAGAAAGCTAGATAGACAGATAGAAAGAGAATTTATAAAAGGTGAAGTTCATGCAGCATGATAATTAAAAACATAGTTATTTACTCCCTGAATGTTACTGCATTTAGATAAGCAATTTACCACTATAGCAGACTGTCAAATCTTGTCACAGCCAATGGAAGGTAAGCGAGAGCATAATCAGAGTGTATTTTTATATAGAACCTAAGTTACCTATTAAAAAAAGGTAGTTAGATGCCTACTTGTAAATAATGGTGGAAAAAGCATAGCTATCTGTCTATCAGAGTGCAAAATATCCTGGGGCAGCATGTGAGTAATTAATAGTCATCCCGAAGGCAAATATGTCCTCTGGACTTATAGAAAGTACTGTGTGCCCTTAGACTCTAGAGACACATCCAGAGGTACCAGAGGGTGAAAACCCTTGCAGACCAAAGTGAGGGAGATGTGGAATGAGTTCCAGTATTAGAGAGTGTGGACTAAGAGCGCTCCAGTCGAAAGCCTGAAGGAGGGCACATAGGTTTTCCAGTTACTCTGTAAATTACACGAACATCAACCCTTCTTGTAAATCCACAGAGAAATTTAAAAGATTCCAGTGCAGACAAATAAATTCCATCAAAGGATAGCAAGATGAATAGATGAGAACATTAGACGTGGACCACCCTCAGAAAGTAATGTGAGCCTAGAACACTCAAGGAAGGGAAAGTACTGCAGTTACTCAAGTCAAGGGGCATGAAGTGGGCTTAAACCCAGTATCAGAAAAGGCTGGATTTCTGGCCTCTGCAACAGCCACCACATCCCTCCAGAATAGAAGAAAAATAGAGAGAAGGGCAAGGTAGTCTCTAAAAGGGTTAGAAAATACCTCAACTAGAATATTTTAGAAGGCTTTTGCAATGGTATCTTTGGTGGCTTGACCTATTGTGGCCCTGCACTTAGGTAGAAGCCTGGTGGTTAGAACAACTTAGACTCCTCCTATTCTTCCTTCATGGTGAACCATTGTCCTGATTCATTCACTGTACATTTCTGCACTAGAGCATCTTATAATGTTGATTGTAGGAATTCATGGGTCCAAGGGCAGGGGGTGGGGAGGATTCTCTACTGCTGTCCATCTCCACCTTGGGATAGAAAATAGGGCCATATTCTCACAGACACATGGCATGGCTCAGACTATCAGGAGGTAGGAAGTAGGGTTTTCAGTTGTGTAAACCAACTGTAGCAAAGCTATTCTGAGGGTACCATTCGTTTTGCAAGCAGAAGGCTGGGCAGCAAAGATAAAAATGGTGTGCAGAAGAGACAAATGAGCTCCATGGCTGAGATCAAGGCACTGGGTCCTGGAAGCATGTGCTGGTCTAGTCTTGTCACAGGATCTAGGAGCTGGGAGTTTGAAACTAAGGGTCTCTGGAAGCCAGAGAAACCGTCAGAAATGCAGGATCATGTTTCCAAAAGCTATTGTGTAATCATCCATGCTGCAGCTGGTTAGTTAACTAGTATCTTAACATGCACATTCTCACTCAGCTAGTCTCAGAAAAGTCTTCGTATTCATCAGTCTACCTTGATTTACAGCAGAGAGAAACTTGTGTGAGGCAAGGGGAGCCTGGGATAATGATGGAAGTCATAGTTAAGTAGGTAACTATACTTACTCCTCCATTCATCAGCAGTAAAAAGTCCAAATCTTCTAAACCACTCTTATATGAGTTGCTTTGAGTAAATCTCACATCTTTCTTGCATAGTAATGCACAGGAGAAAAAACATGGCTGAATTTTTTTAAAATATTTTTTATTTTAGAAAAATAAAAAAGATAGAAATGATACAGAATTTCAAAAAAGAAAAAAATAGGAGATTAACACTAGTTAATAGATTGCATATTGTTATCTCAGAACTAGTTGTTCAGGTTACAAAATCTATACACAAAATGTACCAATCGAACAGCAACAACACAAACTGTTCTTTTTGATTAAATAAGAAAGATTAGTAGTATAGTTATCTAATTGCTAAAGATTGTAGCTGCCCAAGATAGTTTCTGCCAGAATTTTATACGGATAATGTGCATTATTTAAAACAATGAAGGACCTGGACATGGTGGTACACACTCCTCTAATCCCACCACTTGAGATCTGAGGACAGCCTAGACTACATAGCAAGACCTCGCCACAAAACAAAGCAAAGCAATGCAAAGCAAACGAAACAAAATGCAAAATATTCAACATGAAGGAAGCTGGCTGTATCTAATGTGTAGGATTAGGCTCACTTTGAAGGAGATACTTGAAAGGAAAGCAGTCTTGCTTTATGACAAAAATTCTGAGAAGTCTCCATTTCTCTTGCAAAATGGTAGTGATTCAGCTGTGAAAACAAATAATCTTTACTATGGCAAATACCCCTTGGGCTGAACTGAAGCTCTCTTGTCTTCGTTAATATAAGATTATGGTTTGAACTGGTCTGGTACCCAGCCATTTAATCCTTAACTACAGTGGATAACATAAAATAACAGAAGGTGAGAGTTGGTATTGACTGGGTACAGGAATGGCAGGTGTCTTCCCTTCAAGCAGAAGACAGCCTGAAGTAGTTCAGATGAAGAATCTAGGTTCCCATTTCAATCCAACAGCTCCTGTACAGATACTCTGGTCATGCTTGTTTCTTCACTGAACACAAGAGAACATTAATAAATGTCTTCCCCACTGGGATCACCCATTTCTGGGAAAAGCTCCTGCTTAGTTGTGTCCCCAAGGCTTATTTCCAGGCTTTCCAGTGCCTCTGAGTTCCCACTTCCCTGTGCAACCTTTACTTTCATGCTGAACTGAGGTCTTCCTGGTCTGTTTTGCTATAGGAGTTTAGGAGAGAGTACAATAGGTCTTCCTACTTTGCTTTTCTTGCTCTCTCTCTCTCTCTCTCTCTCTCTCTCTCTCTCTCTCTCTCAGCTGACTCAAGTTTCTCCCTGTGCAATTCTCTAGAACCTTTTCTGAAAGACGAAGAAGGAATTGTGAAGGGTGAACTCTCCATGCGCTATGAGGAAAAGCCCAGCCTCAATGCCCACAAGAGGCAGCGTACTCCAAACAAAGGTGGGCAGAAAGTCCATCTCACTGTGGGTCATGGCGATATGTGAGTGCAATAGGATGGCAGTGCTCAGAGCAGCTTGTGCAAGACACAGGCTTGTGCAAGACACAGCAGCTTGTGCAAGACAATGGGAGGAGAACAATGGGAAGAGAAGGGCAACTTTGCCATGAGGAAGAAAAAAGTCACACAGGCCCACTATTCTTGATCTTCCTGGAAGTCCAACCAACACAGCACAGTCTCAGTAGCAGAACTGAGCAGAACCAAGTCTAGACTCTGGGAAGAAAGGAGATATCACCAAAACCACTTGCAACTATAGTCCAACAGAAGGAGCGAGGTGCCTCAGTTTCTTCTTATAGATCCTCTTGCTCCTCCCCCACACTGAAGAGGAGAAACCTCCACCTATGCCCAGAACACACTGTTGCTTTCCTCTTCAAGGGACAACTTTCTTACACCCAGAAGGATGACAGTCCCATGAGTTTCATTAGTGTGAGTTGAACATACTGGGGAGCAGGTCCTAGTGACTGGATGACTCATTCCAATTCATTCATTTGGGAAAGTTAGTGGCTATTTAGATAGCAGGTAAAAAGCATGACTGGATCCATTTTCATGTGCTGGATGAGTTTTAAAATGACCAAAAACATCTCCTTAATTTCAAGGGAAAAACCATAATAGGTGATCACATGAAACATGGTGTCACTAAGCTGATAGCATTTGGTGGTGTGGTGTACTCATCTTTCACATTAGTATGTTCTGAGATCTGCTGAGATGTCTGGTCCCATCTAAAAACTGCCTTTTGAGTAGGTTTACTCTATAAATATTAACAAAATACACCTTTACATTCAACTTTACCTTGTTAGTCAAGGCAGTATACCCATGAAATTTAAACGTCATAATTTCCCATGACACTTAAATAAGCAAGTTGATGTATTAGCACAGTTTTTAAAAAATAGCTGAACATGAACTTTATCTTAAATTTGCTTTTATTAAGTTGTGAAAAGTAATTTACTTTTCCCATTTTAATAGATATAACTCTTGCATAACAACAATGAAGTGGAAATTTATATAGTAATAAATTTACCTACCAATATAACTCCTGTATTCATGCATAACAGTCACAGAAGCAGAGTGTAGGCCCCAAGAAAGCTGTTATAATCACTGAGCTCTCCTAAGCAAAGTTACCCTCAGCTTGTAACCCTACAGACATCTCCTACTGATGAACACCCAGAACTTTGCACCTGCTGCAGGGATATGCAGAACAAGGTGAGAAACCTTATCTCTTTAGCCAACCCAGTTCTACTGGGTTTTGGCCCTTAGATCTCTTCAGTTTCCTCCTAGACATCACATCTCATATATCTCATATTTTTTCATGATAACTTTATCAAGCAGGGCTTTAAAAATATAATATATATTTTATTTTAAATAATTCTCTTAATTATACAAATTTATATGCTATCTTGTGATAATTTGATACCTATATACAATGTGTGTTATTCAAATTAAGGTATAACATGTCCATCTCCTAAACATTTTTAAAGTTTTCTAATTAATATAGTGTTATGGCTTATATCTAGATGTCCCTCCAAAGCCTTATGTACTCAAAGGTGGTGCTGGATCTACAGTGTGTGATACTAGGGCTATGTATATGTGATAATTATATTGGTTGAGCATCGTTGTGGGTGTGGATAATGGAAGATCGATTCTTGGAGTGGATTGCACTGACCAATATGCCTGTAGCCTGCATGATACACAAGGAAGGCTCATTGCTTGCTTCTTCCTGCCTGCCTTGCCTTGGACTGTTTCTTCTCTGTCATGCCCTGTATTGGTGCCATGACACCCTGTATTGGAGTCAGCCAATTATGGACTGAAGTCTCTACAAACTTTGAGCTGAAAGAAATCTTTTTTCCTTTAACTTGTGTTAGGCATTTTGTTCCAGAGATGAAGAAGACATATGTAATGGTTGTACATAATTTTGGGGTATAGTGTGATATTTCAATACATATTTATAATATGTGGGGATCAAATAAAGGTAAATAACATTTCCATCTCTTTATCATTGTTTCCATTTGGAGCTCTTCTCTTGTAATTATTCATAACACATATAATAGGTTCTTGTGAATTGCAATGTGCTATATTTAGAACACTAGAACTTACTACTTCTGAGTGAGTGTGGGTGTCTGTTATCTAATTTTCATCTCCTGTCCCATTCCCAGTCTCTAGTCATCATTATCATACTTTCTTATCACCTTACACAAAAGTAGGAGCACATGGAATTTGACTTTCTGTGTCTGATTTGTCCCACTTCACATAATGCCTTCTGGTTTCATTCATTTTATTGAAAATGATAGGGTATCATTCTTTTCTATGGCTAAATATATTCCATTGTGTGTATCTGCAGCCTTTTCTTTATCCATTCTTCCACTGATGGGCATTCAGTGTGATTCTACATCTTAGCTATTGCAAATAGTGCAGCAACAAACATGGACATACGGGAGTCTTAGAAGACACAGTGCTGACTCAGTTTATGTGTTTCCTGAGAGAGAAGTCCACATACTCTTCATTCTCTACCCCACAACCATGGTGGAAGGCAGAGGGTCCTGCCTACCTGTTGGAGTCAGCCTATTACTTGCAGCACTAAGCAGGGTCCACAGTAGCTCCTTTCACTGTGGATCATACTTCTCACCTCTTGTTGCCTGAGCTTCTGGGGCTTTTCCCAAGCTCAGGTCAGACAAAAGAATAAAGACAATGAAGACTTGTGTATAATCCCACCAAAACCCAAGACAGAGACACAGTAGCAGAGACCTGAATTTAACAGGGCAAACATAAGAAACAATCACGCTTTTGCCTCCTTCCTTAATGGAAAGCTGATGTTTGAGTTAACATGGGTTCCTTGGTCTTTGTTATGTATTGATTTAGCCCTGCTGCCCTATAGGCAGGTTGCCCCATAAGATAAATGAGCAGTGTGACTGTTAATCATAATATGCCAAGCTGCCTGGTTAAGAAACAGCTAGCAGATTAGTAAAGCACACTTCCGGGTTTGTCTGTGGTGGTGCCTGGCATGTGGGCCAGCGAAATGAGAAAGAAAGATCTCAGCTAATTGTGGGTGGTGCCGTCCAATGTGCCTGCAGCCAGGTGAAATGAAAAGGAAAGAAATAGGGAGTCTACTGCATTTCTGAAAGTGCCATTCTGGTTGAGCAGTTGTATCCTTTGCTACAGCTGCTGCCACCTGTGGACGACAGAGACTCACAGCGACTCCCCACTGAGCTTCCAGGCTTTCAGTTTCAGACTGATATACTACACCCTTAGTCCCACTTGTTCTGGTGCTTTCAGCTTTTGCACTGGGCAGCTCCAGCTCCGCAGCATACTATGGCCATTCTGTTTTTCTAGGGAGCCCTAGTCAATGCAAGCAGTATCTTAAAATGGAAAGACTGAAAACCTCTGGTAGCAGAAGGAGCAGGAAAAATAGAGTGATCAGTACAACAAATACATTTAAAAGCAAGAACAAGACCAGGCCCCAGAGAATCAAAATAGGAGGTTCTAATGTAAGAAGGATACAAAGAAGGTCAAGAACAAGGACAGCCTCCATGTTATAAGTATCATGACATGAAGATACTATTCAATTTTCTAATGACTGAGGTAGAGAAGAAGAAAAAGTACTGAATGGTTTTTTGTACTTGACTCTTTTTGTTTTGTGATTGATCAATCTCCTGGTTAGCAAATCAGAAATATATTGAGAACATCTGAAATCAAGAGTGAAAAAAAGATCAGCCATAATAAACATTATGTTTCATAATTATCAGTATGCATAGATGTTAATTTAAGAATTGGTACATGAATATATGAGTGTGAGAATTTTCATTTTTCAATTTCCAACTATGCCTACACATGCTTACTAAGAACATGGGATTTTACAGAGGATATTCCAATAAGTTTGTAATCAGTAATATGACCTATTGAAACATTTCTTGTCATTTTTAGATGCTTATTTATTAGAAATGCAGCTAATCTGTGTGAGTGCTTAATTGAAAGATCCAAAATATCCTAATTTATATATAGACATTCTATTGGCTTTACCATGTGCAGTCAAAATCTGTGTGAGAAGAAGAGGGGGAAGTAAGATTCAGTTTACTCAGATTTCTTGAAGAATTCAATTATTTCCTTTTTAATTGACACCTCACATTCTTCTTGTCTTTCTAGATGTTCTATGTTATCCTTGACTCAAAAATACATTCTTATAAAGGTGAGTAATTGTAAAGGAACATTTACAGACTAATGACTCCATGTCTGTGGTGGATGATACATAGCACATTAGAACGGAACAAAGTCATGGATCTTAGTATCATAAATGTTTGACTAAGCTCACCTATCTAGTGTCATCAGAATTTAGAAATGACTATTTTATTATCTTTGAGATCACTCTACACTAGCCGAAAATAATGCATGAAGACATTTTTGCTACAACACAGATGTATAGGATGTGTTATGTTTTAACTAAGAAAGGTTACTTAGGGTTATATTAATCTTACCGGTTTTTCTGATACTCCATATTCCCTCATACCAAAGTAGCTGAATTTATAGTATTTTGCTTGAGGGATCTGATTATAACTATATGCTGGTGCCTTGTCCTTTCTTTCTAAACCTATACTGGCTGACACATGGATTCAAGAGTTATCTTCACTCAAATCCCTTTAGCTGTCCTGAATGGCCTTTTACAGTCCTGGATGAAGAAGTGATTTTTGAGTTCCAGTTACAAGCTAAGATATCTTAGGCAACTCTGGTTTACACAGTGAAACCAGAGCCATATAAGATAAGAAGCACAATACTCTGTCCAGAGAGTTAGGAAGCACAGATTCCATTTTTGGCTTCCCAAGTTAGCAGCACTGCATTTTTAATAAATTGTACAACTCTTTTATCCTTGCATTCTACATGTGTAAAATGTGCATCTGGGCTATCTGATTCTAAGTTTTCCTAATTTGGGGGGTTAGGTTCTATACCTCATGATCATATACTCTGCTTTCTAAAAAGAAATGAAGATGGGAATGTTGATGCCCTCTTCTTGCTTATTATTTGGAAAATCAGGAATTAGGGAGACAGAAATATTACCTAGATCACTGGTGGTGAACCTATGGCATGCATGCTACAGTGCACTGATTACTATCATTGAAAGCTCTAAAAGGTTTGTCATGACTGGCCAAGATGAACAATAACTTCATCAATGCTACATCTGTAGATAACATGCACTATAAAATCGTCTGTAAAGGAAAATGTTAGAATCTCAGGTAGACAACATGCTTCAGAGGGAGCATTATTTACAATCTAAATGTGACCAGATGGCCTGTGATCTTGGATATGTTCCACTGTAACACCAGCCCTGCTCCACTCCTGCTGGGACAGCCACCTTGTCTATCTCCTTGCCATCTGTGTCAACCTCACAGGCTTTTCTTCCTTTGCAATACTCAGTTCTGCTCTTTGTCCTGTTGGCTTGTTGCCCCATGTGGAAAGGAAAATACCTTTGGTCACCAAGGATCCCAGAAGAGTGGCTGGAGAGTAGATAAAGTTCCAGTTGAACCAACAAGGATTCAGAAACAGATTTAGAATCTACCATTATTTCTCTCATTCCTGCTGGGTTTCATCCCTTGGATAAAGCTTTAGATATAATCGTCTCACACAACCCTGGGGAATCGTTTTGCATTACAGGCTGATAATTGAGGATAATTATTTCAGATAGTTAAACCCAGTGGTTTCCAAGCTTATTCTAATAGTTTTTTTTAAATTTCAAGTGAAACCTTGTGTGGCTTTATCTACATACACCTCATTAACTCACATACTTACAATTGATTTGCAGGTGGCAATTACCAGTTCTGTATAACAGCAAATTGCCCCTATAGAAGCAATCGTGCTCTGTGCACAGCATATTATCCACCACTTCACAATTCATAATAGCTAAATCTTGGAAGCACATGTCATCAACAAATGAACTAATAAACAAAATGTGGTATTTACACACAATGGAGTATTACTCTGCCATTAAGAAAGATAAACTTGAGATCTTAATGCTAAGTGAAATCAATCAGACACACAAGCTAAAATATCACATGATTTCTTCTATATGAGAAGCCCAAAATCAAATAAAGAGAAACATAAAAGACAGATAACAGAAAGTAGGCAGATAAACCTTTTTCAAATAGGAAGACGATCAAGAGATGGGGGGATGAAAAAAGAATTAAGATGTGTTATTTACTTACACAAATACCCCACAAGGAATGTAATCATTATATGCTGCAAACATATACTAATAAAAGTGAAAGTATAAAGCGTGAAAAAATTGGCACAGACCTGCATCTCGGCGGGACTCTTTGGGACTGGTAAGCACTCCCTTCATCCGCAGGGAACTGCCTGGAGATCAGCATCTGGGCCAGGTCTGTTTGGGCCCATAGCCCCGCCCTTCACCCCCAGGAAGTCTCCCAGAAAGCAGCATCTCAGGCTGTCTCTTTGGGACCCGAAACTCTC
>PVJX010020441.1:21919-33446 GCA_004027295.1 Dolichotis patagonum | reverse complement strand
TTTCATTTTCTATTTTTGACTTTTCAGTTTTTTATGTCTTCAGTTCCATTTTGGTAATTCTTAAGCTTCTAGAAATATTTTCATTTTTTTCTGATTTCTCCAATTTATTGGTTCAGAGGTTTGCAAAATAATCATTTTCTGGACTTTGGTTGTGTATGTTAAATTTTAAATGTTTTCACTTATACTTGTATTAATTGGGATCATTCCTTTCTGCAGTTTTTTTTTTTTTTTTGGTAAGATTAAATTAGATGAAGGTTTGTGTGGTGGATTAGCTGATTATCTGTTTGAGTGGGAATACCCAGGGGAGCTGAGTCAGCGTGGTTCTGGGTATGGAAACTGACCTAAGGATTGCCACTGAAATGTCATAAAAAAACAGAAGGGAAGGATTTCATGCTGTTGATTTCCCAAGAGAAGCTCCATCAAGGCTGGTTTTCCTGGTTAGTTCTGTGATGTTCCCACCCTGTCACTGGGGATGGCTGCTCTTCCCTTGGGAGAGCTCTGGCCTTGGCCATGAGCTTTGTTTCCTGGCTCCAGTGCAGATTCTTCATCCCACCCATGCAGTTTGTTCAGCCACCATCTCTGGCCTTGGCCCTTGCCAGTGCAGATTTTTTATACAAACCTGAGTGACACATAGTTATGGGCTCCAGGCCTCTGGCTCTGCAGTCATGGGGAACATTGTCATGGGCTGCAAGCTTTTGACTAGATCCTTTGGGTCTCAACCATGCAAACAGACATTTGTACTCTTCTACATTTGACTCTATTAAGCACTGACTAACACAGTTTGTCTATGTTGTTTATCCTTACATTGATTTTCATCTCCATTTTGTTAATTTCGCATCTTTATACTTTTTTTTGGTCTTGTTTTAGCTCAGGGTTTGTATAGTTCTTTTTCTAGGACCTAGAGGTATATCATTAGGTTTGTCATTTGTGCCTGCTCTGTTTTTCAGATGTGAGCAGTCACAGACAGAAACTTCACTTTTAGGAGTGCTTTCCTTGTGTGACATGAGATGTAGTATATTGTATTGACATTGTCATTTAATTCTAGAAACTGTCTTATTTCTTCTTTGATTTCTTCTGTGATACACTGATTATTTAAGAGTGTATTATTTAATTTCCATGTATTGAATAGTTCCTGTGGTTTATTTTTCCACTGAGTTCTAGTTTCATTGTGCTATGCTCTAATAATCTGCAAAGTATAATTTTGATTCATTTGTATTTACTTAAGTAGGCGTTGTTGATTAGTACATGATATGTTTGGAGAAAGATCCACGTGCTACTGAAAAGAATATTCTGTTGTTATGGTTTGGGCTACTTCGATGATGTTTATTAATTTGTTCAAAGTGTTTTTTCAACTCTGTATTTATGTGTTGACTTTTGTCTAGTGATTTGTCAATTTGTGACAGTGGCATAATAGTATATTGATATCAATATCATGTTGATGTATATTCAGTACTAGAGTAGAATATTAAATCTTTAAATTTATGTTTAAGTTTATTTGATCTTTTTCATCTTGCTTTATGTGCTTGCTTTGTGAAATTTTCTGTGCCACTGTTCAGTGTATATATGTTGATAATTCTTATCTTTTCTTACTGATTTGATTCCTTAACTGGTATATTGTGAACTTCTTTAGCTCCTCTGTAAGATTTGGATTGAAATGTTATAGTTACTCCTGCTTATGTTCAGGTTGCCTCTGCATGGAAGAGAGAACATTTTAGTTCTCTATACTAAAGGGACCTTTAGTTAAGTGATGTCCTTTGAGTTTTTGACTGTGCCAGTATCAACAATATCCATTTATTTGGACGGAGAGGCTACAGTGTATTTAGCTCACTCTCTAGGTCTCTGAGATTTGGAAATAGTATTGCTAATGACACAAGGCAGTCTAGATGTTGGTCTACAGAGAAACCTGTAAGAAATAGATGTATAATTAAGTTATAAGCACTAAGACAAATCAAATATTGACCCATAAATATCTAGTAAATAGAACAAACTTTAACTCCACTGAGAGTAGAACAGTATTTGCCAGTAATACCATAGAGCTTACTAAAGATTTTTAAAGGTCAAGTCTTGCACTTTTAAAGATGAGAGAGTGGGGATCTGGAGAATAAAAAAAAAAACCACAAAGTAAAATCTGGAGTATTAATCAATGGAAAGTGAGAAGGAGGACAGAAGAATGAGATAAAGGATCCTATTGAGAAGTAAAAGGAAATTAATAGTATTAGATAACAGGATCAGAAAAAATAAAGAAGGAAGAAATAGAAGAAATAAGAGAAAAAAGAAAAATGAGACACAAAATTGTTAAAAAGAAAAAAAGATAAAACAGAAAGAAACTAAGCACCAAACTCTGAAAAATCAATGAAGGAAAAATGCAGAAAAAAAAAAGAGAGAGAGAAGGGGAAAAATAAGAAAAGAAAACCAAAATTGAATAAATAAATAAAAGAATTCTTCTGTGTTTGAAAGATTAGTTTTTTCCAGAAGCAGCAGTTTGGAAACCAGCAAGTCAAGCTTCTCTCCATGGACTTTTCCTGGGGCCTCGGGCCAGTTCTTTAATTTCCCCCATAGCCTTCCACTCTTCTGAACTTTCCTTCTGGCCAGCAGCACCGTCCTTGCCTATAATCAAGTTGGCTGGTTGACTGGTGCCCTTGCTGGCCCAGTGTCCAGCTCAAACAAAACACATAATAATCTTGGAATGTATAGGTGGCCATAAATTACAAAAGGGAACAAAATCCACAGGCACAGAGGCCCGGGTGTGAATCCCATGAAGGGTGTCCCCTGCCTCTGTCCCCAAAGGGTGATAAGGGCCGGCTGCATAAACTTTCTGAGCTCAGGAACTTTGCTCCTTTCCTTTATTTGGGAGAAAAAAAGAAGGTATTTTCATCATTTATAATATTTTAGTCATTATCATTTACTAACTCTGAAAAAGTGAAAACAATTTTAAAAGCTAATAGCAGCTAACTATGAATTGAGTATTTTATAATATATGCTGTAGAAACTATACGAATGACATCACATAAATGGCCTCATGCTTTTAGCTAACGACCTGCACTCTCTATTTTCTGTTCCTTTTTTTAAAGTTTATTTTCTATATTGGGTATTGAACCATCAGCTACATCCTAGCCCTTATTTATTTTTATTTTGAAAAAAATTTCTTACTACATTGCCCAGACCAGGCTTGAATTTGTGATCCTCCTGGCCCGGCCTCCCAGAGTGTCAGGATTATAGATGTGTGAAGCTTTATGTTTTCATGGCACCTAAAATTAAATACTCCCTATAGCGTCTTCTTCCTTATAATCAGAATCTTTTCAGCATTACAATTAAAATTACATATATTAAGATCAAAGGAACAGGAGAGAAGACTTCTTGTCTTATGATTTTATATTTAAATGTTAAATTCATGATAAATGGCAAGTATATGGCCTCAAATATTCTAATTTGTAAGATTTTATTAACACATATTTAATAAGATTACATCTTAAAACACATTTTTATATGTCATGAAAAGGTTAAAATCACATCCATACTCAATGGATTAGAAACATTTTATGTTGGTTAAAGTCAAGCTACAATATTAAACAATTTAAAAATTCAACTCAGACACCAGTGCAGTTTTGCTGAAAGTACTCTTTCTCTGTAGTTAGGTTGAATAATGAGTACCATGGTTAGATACTATTAAAATACATAGTAAAATTTCCCATTTTGAATCATCAAAATTATTGATGTGATTTTACATATCACATGTAACAGCAATAAAATAGCAAACTATTTAACATTATCATTTTTAAAAGACGAGAACATTGTAATTATTTGTGTCACAACTGGATTGCAGACAGATTTTCATTTTATAATCAAATATTATAGTTACTAAAACCAAAATAATACAAAGTAATAATCACCTTTTACCACACTCTCCAACTATGTTTACTTTGAATTGTTCTCTGGATCCTATTATTTTTCTCACACTGTAAACCACACTTTCTCTTCCAAGCAAAATAATTAAATAGTGTCTAGGTACTGCTTATACACAAAATAGAACTGAATAATACATGAACATTGACTGAAGTCCATTTCTTTGTTTTCATTGTTATTCTTTAGGGAATTTTGAAAAGCAAAAGAGAAAGAAATGTAGAAATAAACCTTATCTACCTTCCACTCGTTTGTACTGCAGCTTTAGGAGCCGTGAGAAGGCCCTGGCTTAAGAAGGACACCTGGGCTGCAAAGTTCCAGGCCACTAAATGATGCTATTCTCAAAGTACTGTGTTCGACAAGGTTCCCTTGATTTATTTGTCACTAACTATATACAGCATCTACTTAGCACTTATTATATCTTCCATTATAAATGATACGCATTAATGATGGTAATGTTGCTGTTAATATTTTTCTACAAGAAAAGTTTTTCTTCTCTTGCTGCATATTTCATCCTTTCATTCAGAAAATTTTATTACATACCCAGCATAAACAAGACTGTTGCTGGAAATAAGAATGTTGTAATAAATAAAAATTAGTAAAATCTAAGACCTGTGTCCTCATAAAGCATAACACTGGTAAATGGTGTAGAGAATGAATAATAAATAAAGACATGGTATGTTTTAAAAATAATAAAATTAATAGTGAAATTAAAGAGAAAAGGAGCTGAGGTAAATTAAAGTTTGAATATTTTGTATTTATTACTCATAAATTAAAACTGGGACTAAGAATAAGTAACATTTAAGTATTGAAGTTTTTATTTCTTCTTTCATTGCGTTCTCATATATAAACAAATGGAACAGTTTTATTAACACCATCACCACAAAAGTATACACAAAAATAATATCAGATGAGAAAATAATTATGCACAGATTTTATTTTTTCTTTTCTGATTTGGGTAAAAGTCAGTTGTACAGCATAGAAAGAAAAAGAGATGCCAGAAACCGTGGATGCAATTTCTGTTCTAGAACTATTCATGTTTGCTAATTTGAGCAAATTACAATCTCTTTGAACCTTAATTTCTTCACTAAATAGTTAGATTTATGTAGTCTTACATTTAGTATCTGAAGATCACACAACCTTTCCCTCAAACTCTGCTTCTCCCCAGGAGTGGTCTCTGACGTGGGTACCTTAGGGGTTATCTGACTGATCTGGACTGCTAACAGCATGAGCTTGCTAAAGTGATACCAAAATTTTGTGAAAGTCAAGACTTCCCTGACACAAGAAAGCAGTTCTCTGGATAAGTCCTATAGCAATGCCCACATCTGTCTCCAAACGTGCTCTCAAAGGGAAATCATGAAAGATGGAGAGCCACATGATGAACTGCTAAGTGAAAACTATGCTAAGACCCGAGAGATTCTAAAGGTAAAATTTCAGATGTAGAATGAGATAATGAGGGAGATATTTTATTTTAAGGAAAAGTAATTTCCCAATTCTTTCAAATCATATTAGATATTCATCTCCATCCTCTGACTCCCTAGAAGACATACTCCTGTCTAAGTCTTAATAATAGAATTTAAGTACACCACAGTTGATTGCATTTTCTATGATTACTCACAGGAAAATGAGTGTTGTATCACTTATCCTATTTTAAAAATTTTCAAGTAAATGGAAACATAAAAATTACTGGATAATGTTTGCAAAATAATTAATTTCATGATTAAAATGATTATATCAAAGTACCATATTTATTTTCTTGTTTTTTTAACCACACATTTTTTAAATATATGTACCTAAAAAGCAAGAAAACCATCAAATGAAAATGCCCTCATCCCTTCAAACTTAATTTTTTAAATATGTGACTAGAGAAACTTATTAAGATTTTCTTATGTTGATGTTATATTTGTTTTTCATTGTTCATTGCTTAAGATTTTACTTAGAAGAAATATTAAAAAGAGGACTTAGTTTTACTAATTTCAATATCTAATAGCCTACATTCTCACAGTATGTTTGAACAAGAAAACATATGTGTAAATTAATTGCAAATTCCATGATTATTATACTTCTCTCTAGCTATGCTATTTTAATAAGACATGAAAATTACAAGAAAATAACGAGAATAAGAATATCCACTCATTTATCCATTCAAATATACAATTAAGATGCATCTAATAACTCCACAGTAAACACTGCTGGTGATCACAATGCAGGTGCTAAAACAGAAGTAAGATCTGACTCCTGTGTGGAATTCGTGTTAAGTGTAAGAAGCAGGCATAATGCAAGTAAATAAGGTTGTAGCTGTCATTGAAATATTTTCTGATGTAAATAAAACAAGCTAACATTATGAATAATAAATAGTATATTGGGAAGACTTTAGTAAAGAAGATTAGAATAAAATAAAAACATGTGCAATGGTTATTAATCTAATTATCAATGAGTTTTTCTGCAGTATTTAAAAGACTGTGTCATTTCAAAGCTGATTATATATATTTTTAAAAAAAATTTAAAACCTTGAGCAATTTCTGTTTTTATGCCCTAAAATTTAAAATATTGAAATCTTTCCAAACTATTCAAAAAGTAAATGTATATGTAATGAATTACAACATAACAAGTCAGAAGTAGTTTTATTCATGTTCAAATAAACCTAAGGTAACAGAATTAGCCAAGTTGCCCAGAGATGTGTTAAAAGTCAGAAATGTTATGTTTGCTTAAATCTTTATTCTTTTCAACACTAGATAGCAACTCAGACTTAATCTGCGGATTATCTGGGATGAATGCCACGGCATTTTCTGTACCAAACATTTTTTTTTTCTGGAAAATTTAACAAACTTTCTCAAACTAATGAAAAACACCAAAGCAACCAAGTTCATCATCACAAGCATACTTCAAAATGTTTTGTATGAACAACTCAAGATAATTATTCGGGGAAAAGTAAGAACTTGAAAGATTGTATAGAATAACAATATAGGAATCTGGTCTAGAAGAGGAAGGCTAAAAGATGGGATGATTTAGTGTCTAGGTGTAAATAATAAGATTTTGACTTGGCATAGTGTGAGTATCATAGTATAAATATATTTGTTTTTGTTACATCTGCAGTTACATAGCCTTGGAAGACTAAGCATATAAATTAGTTCATGTCTTATATTTTACTGTGTGAATTAGAAGAATGTGAGTTTTTTAAAGAACATGTATGTGACAATATTGCTTCCAAACCCATTTAATGACATTCCTAGCTAAGTTCTCTTGATAATATTGTGACATAACATGGATCTAATGTTTTTAGCTTCAAACAAAAATCAGCCCATGCAAATGCAGGCTACTTCCTATATCAAACTACGTGCAGACATCATGATCACTTTGATTATATCCTAGGAAATGAGTACTATTTTTTTAATCATTGACTGAAAACTTTGTTGTGTCCAACATAAGACAAAGTCTTACCTTTGTAACACACCAGTTTAAAAACAGAAACAGAACAACTGTGATGCTTATATGGTATTTCAATTCTACTTAAAATTCCGTGGATGACATATATAAAATGTCTGTATATACAACGTAACTGTTACTTGAAGAATCTTCCTTACCAAATGATTTGATCCATTAAAATATGTTAACAAAGAATTATACAGTATTATACCAACTAAATTTCCTGTATAATATAGGGTTAGATTACATCTATCCTGAATATCATGTCCTGGAAACAAAATTTGATGAATAAGAAAGGCAAAAAGTAGGCTAATAACAAAGGACAGGAGGTTTACAAACTAAATGTATATTTACAAGTTTCAAATAATGTATTTTATTGAATTGTTAAAAGGATATTAAAGTAAAATAAACAGAACAATTCGTAAGAATTATTGGCACTATCCAATTGAGAGTATTTCTAATTATACCGAAAACATTAACTGCATCACAGAAACTGAAGTAATGTGATGAGATACGTAGTGCTATTGAATACTGACAGAATGTAACTATGACTGCTGATAACTCTGGCTAGTAACTAGCCTTCTGCTCAATTAATAAGATAATGTATGGAAGTACTGAAAAACCATCCAACACCTTGCTAGAAAAATTACTCCCCTGTGAACAGGATATCACATTGATTTGGTTTATAAATTGTATAGTTTCTGGGTTCTTTTGGTTATCTTGTGACTGACAAATGACTTTTATCAATATGGCCTTTGCCAGTTAACTTGAAAAATGGAGTATAATAATGATTGCAATCCCTATGTTTGGATAGATAAAGTAAAAATAAAAAAGTACACCTAAATTTCCTGAACTAGTACTGCCTGGCAAATACAAAAACCTCAATATTATTACTATATCTTTAAATTATTATTTACTCTTTGTAATTCTTGCCCTCTAATTTGGTGTAGTCGTATTTAATAATTTTGGATGTAGTTCACTTTTTTAAATGTTGCATGTTAGTGTACAATATAGATAAGATTTACAATGTTAATAATGTTTAAGATATTTATTAATTGAGAGATATCTAAACATGGATTACTTTATGCATGTATCATCATCATCTGTCTCCAGATATGTCATCTTCACAAGCTGCAGCATTGTACAATGAGTTCCTACTGGTTTCTCCTCTGGCAATTTTTCTTTCTCTTTAATGAGTGACATTGCTTTATTTCCTTCATATAATTGGGACTTATTTTTTTAAAAAAGGCTATTATTCTTCAAGTAAACTTTGTGAATCTTGTTCACTTTAGTATTTTTCAAATTATGTAATCTCTTTTTGAGTTTGCTTTACAGAAATAAATAATTAATGGCTTTGACCATACAGTCTACAAGTTATGTATTTGGGAATTTATTTCCATTTAGAGTATATTTATTTCCTTTAATATTCTTTTTTCTACTTTGAAGTAGTTTCTTATTTAAGTAGACATAATAAAAGGATATTTCTGGATTTTAAGGAAGTAATAGCTCCACCTAAATAGCAAAAAGTTTTGATGCTTTTCCAAATATTTCCAGTGTTAATGAGGCCAAGACAATGTTGTAAGCATTAAAATTTTACAGAGTATAAAAATAAAGGCAAACTGATGAATTGAGCGCAGTTAATAATTGATTCCTCCTATCTTGCCAAATAAGGCATTGTTAATAAATATAATTTATTGTAATTATTTTTTAAAAAACTGTATGCCATGAAAAAGTAGTTATAATAAGACATCTTAGTGGGAATTTTTTTCTTTATGCATCTTAATTGTAAACATCTTTCTACCTTCAATAATGCTGATTAGTCAATAAATATTGATAATCAATAATATGTGTTTTAGACATATTAGCTTCTTTATTCAAAATCTCACCATCAAGCCCATGGAACGCAAAGAGCATTTTGTCAAATTGTAGAAACAATCTTTGAATATCAGATCCAAAAGATACAAGTAATACTGGTTTACAACGCTATCCAAATGTATACTGTAACTGTGCGCCAAAGTTGAAGCCAGATACCAGTAAATTTCTGAACTCAAGGAAGACTGGTATTATATCAGTTCCAGCAGAGAAGACTGGTATTACACCAACTGAAGGTACCACTTTATTGAAAATGTGCTGCTAAGCAACACATGCTATAAATGGAAGAGTGTTGCTAAGCAGCACACCTCATCCAGTACACTACTGAAAAGATTTGTTATTGGGAAAAGGAAAAGGATGAACTTTTATCTTTCATAAAGATTTAAATGTATAGGTAAGATTACACAAAGCATGATCCTTTTAAGAATGAAATAAAGATATTAGACATTGGGCAAAATTCTGCCACATTGTGGGAGCTGGAAATACTGTGTGATTGACAGATTTAACAGTTTTTGACAACCATGGAAAATAAACCACCAAAGGCAAAGCACAACTAAAACAGAGAAAAATGATTAGAGTTTGATATACTTAATATATTAATACAGAAAATCTTATATAATGGGGAAAGCTTAAAATTCATGAGTAAAACAAAAGAAATGAAAAGTGTCAGACATAGGAAAAAGTGAAAATAGGCCTGAGATCAACATGAAGTGTGATTGAGATATACAGTGAATATTTAAATTTAAAAAATTACAATAAAAGACACAATGCCATTAGTCTCCCTCAAATTACTCCTCCTTGTTTAGAAAATACTCGTCAATCTTGTCGCATTCCAAAAGAGTTTTGGAGTCTTCCTTCTGAACAAAGTGTGATAAAATACATAGTAAATACAACTTGTGAGTACCATCAAATGGAAAATAAGACTCAGCAAAATGCGATCTAAAACACTATTGTGTAGCTTCATCGACCTTATTGACTAGATGTGGCATTGCGTGAGTTTAAGCTCTTTCCCAAAGGTGAAATGACCACAAAAGGTATGTATTTGAATTGATCGGGATCTCCAGCCAGCCACAATAGCAAAACTAAAAAATTCATGAAATAGGACTTACAGAACTGCTTCAGAAAAGAGTAAGAATGATAGGCTAAGTATGTTCAAACCAAAGGGAAGTGTTTAGAAGTAGATTAAAAGCAATGCATATCTTAGGGTAATATATATAATAATTAAATATAATATATATTATATTATGCACATATATAATATTTTTGGAGATAGTGTCTTGCTATGCAGTTCAACCTGGGCTTGAATTTGCAGAGATTCTCCTGCCTCAGTCACTCAAGTACTGGAATTATAGGCAAGCACCACTATGCCTGGTTTTACTGTAGTAAGTTTTAAAAATTTAAACATTCTCTGTATTTTTTGGTCAAACCTCCTAATTCTATTGATTTCTAGATACACATTTGTTTCTCTTAGGTTTTGTTGTAGTGTCCATGTGCTTATGATATTATCGTTTCTCAAATTTAATAGATTCAAAATGCTAGGCATCTATCATGCGTATTTTCTTAGATGTCTTGTAAACAAAGCAATTCAAAAGTGCTGAGCTCTGAACTGAACTGTGAAACAACTCATTTCTCTTTCTTTTCTTTCTTCCAATCAATATCCAATATAAACCATCAGTAAATTAAGTATCTTTCAAAATATCTATATCTTTCTATCTTATTTCACCAACTCTATTTTTGTTTAGTATTTAAATCATTATAACTATATGTTATCAAGATTATGGACCCAGGTTCCTACCTCCATCACTATCTACTTTACCTAGGCACATGTAGAGAGAATGGTCATCTCACAATGCAAAACTTGCTATAACATTTCCCTGTTTAAAAGGAAACAAATACATTCAATGAACTTGTTTGTCACAATGAAAATCCAAACTCTAATTTAGATTATTGTTTACCTTTCCTTTTAAAATATTTTACTCCTAGTTTTTCCTTCAGATTCCTAAGAAACCATTCTCTTTGGAGGGGATACAGCAAACCTGTAAATCAGTTCCACAGCTTTCCTTCAACATCACCAAACTTTGAGAGTTCCTTTTTGTCACTTTTACAGTTTGTGTCTAGCTGTCTACCAAAAGTCTCATGTGGTCATCGGGCTTTTTCAGAGGTGACAATCTAGAGTTCTGGGGTTAAGTGTGTGATTAGTAAATCAGTCCTCTGATTGATTAAGGGTGTGAGTGCTACATCCCCTAGGTTGGTGGGTAGTCCGCATACAGTACAAGGGACAGAAAAAGTGTTCTCTCTCTCTCTCTCTCTCTCTCTCTCTCTCTCTCGT